>JANAVB010040015.1:2442946-2465446 GCA_029216955.1 Iris pallida | reverse complement strand
TTGGGAATAGTGAAGTTGGCAGAGATGGTGTTTGGAGACGGGTCGGGAACAGAGAGTTGGGGCAGAATGCTGGCTGGGGGTTGTCGAGGGAGGAGAGGGTGGTGGTGATGATGCTGTGGGGGCCGGCCGGGAGGAGAGGAGCTGATGGTTGTCGACTATGGCAGGAATAGGGGGTGGCGGCTACAGGGATGGTTTAGGGATTAGAAAATAGTTGTTGTAAAAATATTGGTAATGTCCAATATTTATATGGTAGGTAGGAAAACCCTAAAGGCTAAATGTAAATATAATAGAAAATAGAGAAAATAGTGGAATACTAACACACTAACTCTAATTGCTAACCACGAACATTTAGTTACTACAAACTAGCTAATAATTAATTAATTAGAACTAATTAATCTCTAGCTAATTACAATTTAGCTAGCAATGACTAGTTAATACTAAGTCAACAGCCGTAGCCCACAATCCAAGTGCTTACTTGGTAGGCTAGAACTAGTACCGGAATGATCCTAGCCCGACACGAGGGAAATCGAATAACCAACAAATTGTCGTAAACCCTTAGGATAATGATTAGTGATAAAAGTGTATTTCGTAAAAATAATATTCTTGACAAATTATTTCTTATATAAAAGAAATACCTATATCTTATAAAATATTTTAGAAAGTGGAAAGAAATTTATTTAGGACAAAATTCCATATATCATGGTTTTTCTCAAAATTAAAGACCTGACAAAATAACAATCGCATAACACGATCGAAAATATACTCGATATTAAGACTCACGATTTTTTTTAAAGATTCAAAAAATTCGAAAAAGTCCAAAATTCGGATAACGGAGGTTACAGATGTCGTCAAACGCCTTCAGACACTCCTCCGTCCAGACGTAAGAGACTCCCTTCTTCATAAGTTTGGTAAAGGATTAGCATCGTCCGAAAAGATTTGCTATGAACCTTCGGATGTATGCAAGACGTCTTGTAGGCCTCGAAGTTCCCTTAAGTTCTTTGGAGGACTTACCTTAAGAATGGCCTTAGTTTTCTCAGGGTCAACATGGATACCCTTCGCAGTGATGATGAAACCTAAGAATTTTCTGCTGGAAACCTTAAGGAAGGATTTAGCTGGGTTCATCTTGAGTTGATGTGCCCGCATGAGATCGAAGACTGCCCTCAGATCTTGTAGGTGATCACCTCGCAGACGACTTTTGACAGCGATGTCATCAACATAATATTCGACTGTCTTGCAAAGATGCTTACGGAAGATGGTGCTTATAGCTCATTGGTATGTCGCACATGCATTCTTCAAGCCAAAGGACATCACTGTGCAGCAGTAAACCCCCTTTGGAATCCTGAATGACGTGTGTTTCTTGTCATCCGAAAACATCTTGATCTGGTTGTAGCCCGAATACCCAACCATGAAGGACATGTGCTCGAAGCCACATGTGTTATCGATCATCATGTCGGTGATCGAAAGAAGAAACTCATCTTTCAGATAAGCGGAGTTGAGATCCCTGAAGTCGATGCAGACACGGATCTTTTCATTCTTCTTAGTAACGGGAAGGATGTTTGCTACCCAGTCCGGATGTTGCTCCTCGCAAATAAATCCACTATTTATGAGTTTGACCACTTCTTTCTCAATGGCATCCATGACGTTAAGAGGGAAGCGTCGTTGTTGCTGCTTAACAGGCTTAGCGTAGGGTAATATGTTAAGCTTGTACATTGTAACTTGTGGGTCGAAACCTGGCCTATCTTCATAACTCCAAGCGAAGACAACGATGTATTCCCTGACAAGTTGAACTAAGGATTCACGATCTTCTCCTGCCAAGCTTTTGCTGATGAAAATGGGTTTGGGCGAGGATTCATCCCCTAAGTCAATTTGTACGACTTAATCTTCGGTGGGAGGTTCCCGTTGTTCGAAATGAGATTCCTACTGTGCACCTAAGCGTTGAGCCCTGGGTTCCTCTTCGAAGAAATCAAATGTTTGGTTGTTATCTTCTTCTTCCGGAGGATGTGCGAATGTCATATTGACTAACAACACCTTCCTGAATATTGGACCGATGTTGGTATTGGAGTCACAAGTTGAAGCTTCAGATGAATGAGAGTGTACGGCTTCCTCAGTTTTCGAGCTCTTCGGAGTTGTCGGAGATGTGACATAACCTACCCCTCGTCGAGTGCGATGGTAGTAGTCTTGAGGTTTTTCATTTGGGACCAAAAGTCGTAAGGAAAGACGTCGGCCTTTCCCCTAGTTCAGGCCCTTGCCACTTTTTAAGTCGTAACCTATCTTTTGGATGAGATACTGTGCTAGATTGGTGTACCGGTATATTTGCAATTTATCGGTATCTGGTTCAAGTTCAGCTGGAGAGAGGTCATGGTGTCGTTCAACCTTGCCGAAGATGATGGGCTTTCCGTTTTGATTCCGAAGCTTGGGATGATGTTGGAGAGAGACAGATGCTCGGTCCAGAAATGATTGTCCAGACAGTTGAAGTGGTCAGAAGGGTCAGAGATCATCTTCGAATTGCCCAAGATTGCCAGCGTCATTGGGCCGATTCTCATCGGTGCCCTCTCGAGTTTTCGGTCGGCGATCATGTATTCCTGAGGATTTTGCCTAACCGTGGCGTCATTCGTTTCGGCGTACGGGAAAAGCTTAGTCCTAGGTATATAGGACCGTCGATATTCTGGAGCGAGTAGAAGATGTATCCTATCGTCTCGCTCTTCCACCGTCGCTAAGCGAGGTGCATGACGTGTTCCATATATCCCAATTACGACGGTATATCCCGGACCCGAACCACATCCTGGATTATTCGAAATTGGTTGTTGGTACCAACCTTTCGTATGAGGAGAGGCCCGTGTCTATATTGGACCGGAGAGAGAAGATCCTCAAGAACAAGACTATCAAGTTAGTCCGAGTTGCTTGGGGTCATCACTCTTTGGGGGAGTCAACGTGGAAGCGTGAGGATGATATCCGATCGCGATATTCTGACTTGTTTGACTCGTGAGGTATAATGTCTTTCTTATGCCTCATGCCTTCGATTCCTTGCTTGAATGAGTGATTGTCTACCTAGTTATAGCTTGCATGTGATTAATGTAGCTTGTCATTGCTCCTCTAGCCTCTTGATTAAATTCCGAGGACGGAATTCTTTTAAGATGGTTAGAGTTGTAATGCCTGTGGTTCATATTACGTATTTCTGGAATACGTGTACGTATTTATTCTTGTATTGTATGATTTCCTTGCTTAATTTCCTTCCTGGGCTTGCTTTATTCTTGGTTTGGGTTGGCTTAGTTCGGTTTGGGATTGCTCTTGGTTCATCATGAACCAAGGGGTGAACCCCCTACCTACCACCACCATTCATATTTATTACCCCCTTCTCCTTTCTCTCTGTTCATTTATCATCTTCTTCTTCCTCATTTACTTCCTTACCTACCAGAGAGAGAAGAGAGAGGTCTAGGCAAGTGCAACTTGCTTCATGGAGGAACTCCAATTTTATTACTTCATTCTCTTCCTTACTACATTCTAAAGCACTTTAGTACATGGCATTTTCACTTTCCATAGCTAGATTCTTGTAGATCTATATTTACTTATTTTTGGATTTCATGGGTTTTGATCTACTTAATCCTGTTATTTCTGAGTTTTGAGGGTTCTATGTTGTAGAGAATCTCGTTCTACCCCATTTTGACCTATGGAAGTTCGGATTTGGGCTCCGGATGATGGAGTTGTGGAGCTCGAGAACTTGGCTCTCATGGTGTTCTTTCTCTCAGAAATTTAGAGAAGATGAACTGTGCTTAGACTTGACTTGACCGCATGACAATTCATACGGCAAGTGATTCGGTCGCATGAGACTCTCAGCCGCATAGGCTGGATCTCACTTCCTGAGCCGCATGGGCTCATTCCCCATCGGCCACATATGTGCCCATCTCCTTGAGCCGCATGAACTCTAGCACTTGCGGACCGCATAGGCCCTGATCTTCGAGCCGCATGAGAACCCCCAGACCCAGCCGCATGGACTTCTTAATCCGGGCCGCATGACCCTGATTAATCCCAGCCGCATATGCATCCTTTATTTCCTTAGCCGCATGGGCTTCTACTGAACCGCATACGCCCTCGTCCCCCTGAGCCGCATGCGCCCCTCTTGTCTTGGCCGCATGGGTTCCAGTGACCCGGGCCGCATGCGCTCACCTAATTGAGCCGCATGTGTCTTGCCCTTCTCTTGGCCGCATGAGGTTGAGTCCCTTATCAGCCGCATATGCACCCTTCACTCCCTGCCGAATGAGCAGCCATGTTGACCCAGCCGCATGGGCTTCTATAAGCCGCATGTGCCTCCTTTTATACCCAGCCGCATGATACTACACTTCCCAGCCGCATGGACCTGGACTCCTTCTTAGCCGCATGGGCCTTTTCCTTATCAGCCGCATGCGCCTGATACCATCCAGCCGTATGGGCTGTTCCCTTCCCAGCCGCATGAGATCCATCCTGGCCGCATGTGTCTTAGCCGTATGGCTCTTCTATAGCCCTGCATATTAATATTTATTAGATATTTAACGTCCATTTTATATCCTTACGTCTTTATCCTGAACTTGAAAATCATGAATTTATTTGATATGTTTGAAATTAATAATAGAGCATGACCTGATAGTGACCCGTAGTGGTGCACTCTTGACAAGTAACCTGACATGACCGGATAGTGGCCCGTCGTGGCGCACTCCTGACTAGTACACTTGACATAATAACCTGACATGATATATCTGATAAGCTGTTGCGACGGCTACCTGACATGACATGACTTGTATAATTAATCTTGGATACCGTAGGCGATTATGCTTGTACAAATAATCCAGTCCTGTCTTACATCATGTCTAGGACAGGGACTCCTGAGTACCACGGTCAGGAGTACCTACTAAAATGGACTAAGGCTAATAACTAGGTTAATACATTAGTCATGACGAGATTTCCCAGCTACAGAATCCCGTTACCTGGGCACGCCTTGGGATCTGTAGCCTGCCGTCGAGTAGGGCATATTTCCAGTACACTGTCATGTGTTGCACCTTTCAAGCTACCTAAGGGTACATTCATTTCCTGGACGATTTACCCACCTGAATTCAACTCTAATCTTTCAACCCGGGTAACCTGGTTGGTCTGCAGGGCTTGTGGCTGTAGAATAATCTCACTGCATCTTGTTAGTAATTAGGCTTGTGACAACCCTAGTTCGTTAAAGTATCAAGCCATAATTTCTGCTTGGCCGTGAAGTGATTGGATGGAGTCTAACCAGTCTAGTCTTGCCCTGATCCTGTTCCAGATTATTGAATGACCAGAATGCTTGTATTTATTTTACCGATAAATGGTGAGAATTCCAAGTTCTTTTCAGACGAAGGGTTACAACCCCGGTCCTTGTTTGGTTTACGGGTTGTAACCTGGTTATCTGAATAGTTCCATGGTTACATCGTCGTATATCATCCTGATGTATTTCTTTATTTCCAGTTCTTACTTTATTTATATCTTGTGCTGATTGCTGGTTTTAGTTCCTAAGTGAAGCTTCCTTTGTGGCACTTGCTCTTTCTGGGGTCTGACCCAGCTGGTTTTGTATGGCCAGATTTCGGAGCAGCTCCGGAGGATCTATCGACCTTTCAGCCAGATGGTGGCCACTAGACGGAACCCTGGCAACGAGTGGGTTTATTTTTAGATCTCCCACTTTATTGTAAAAATATATTTTTGAGGCGTTTAGCCGACGAGCATCTGTTTAGCTCGATTGCACTTACTTACTGTCTGCCTACGGGCTGTAACATGATTGACAGATCCTAGGGTTGATCATGTATGACTAAACTCTTGCTAGTCCTCTTCATGATCAGCTGAATATGTAATATTTGGGACGCCTTACTATTGTATATTTAATGATCATACTTCTTATAACCTTTTACTTACTTGCTTGTGATTGAGACACTAGGCTTGTTCATGACCTTAAGAGACTGTTGGCATGTAGATAAACCCTCATGTATCTAGACAACCGTGACCGTATAGTGAGATGGAATTCATTTCATATACGTAGCTGGCTATGTCTGCCCCCGCTCTCTAGTATTCTGGTTCTGGGGTATGACAATGTTGAAGTCGCTTATTGTCGTGTTGGATGCAGTCAGGCGATGCATCAGGATCCCCAGTATCTCGAGCAGCGTCCGGAGGATAATGCTAAGGGAAGACCCGGGATCGATTTGAATCTGATCCACCTTGATGGCACCAACATACCATGTGTAATACAGTGGTCTGCTATGTCGATTGTTCTTGAGTAGCATATCTTGTTGAGTAAATATGATGTTGGGGATGATTTTCCCTACACTATGACAGTGTAGACATGTTGTTGGATCTTTTTCAGGCTGCTTAACCTGACTGATGAAGGACTCAGCATCCTTTAGTGCTTCACATAGAGCCTCTCGAATGTCTCTGGATAATCGGAGGAGTTCAAATAGTGATAGCCGAGCCGGAGTACTGGCGAGCTGCGTCGATATGTCGAAGTTGTGGAGTTTGGTCAACCCCGAAGCACCTTATTTTCGTAGGGGCTTGTCAAAGCGAGTCAATTTCTACTTATATTTGTTTGCTGGAGGTTGAGATGGACCCTCCTTTTGGGCAGCAGTAGTGGTGACGGGAGGCATCTCCTCAGCTAGAGCTTCCTCCTGGTGAGCAATTCGC
Source organism: Iris pallida (assembly GCA_029216955.1). Taxonomy (NCBI): domain Eukaryota; kingdom Viridiplantae; phylum Streptophyta; class Magnoliopsida; order Asparagales; family Iridaceae; genus Iris; species Iris pallida. Next base: position 2,458,783 of record JANAVB010040015.1, on the reverse strand, counting down.
TGAGAACATGTTTGTACCAGGAAGGCTTCCTCTGAAGAGAAAGTAACCATTCGGCAAGATTTGGTCTTCCTGCCGTTGGTTTTGGAGGTAGGACATACCCAAGGTTGAATCAGTTCTAAACCAGATCTGGATGAACCTACATGAACTTACCCCAGGATGTGGTGAGTGGCAGCAGCCCACTCACGTTGTCACGAGCTGGTGGAAGATTAGTTACTTCCATTCTCAACGCCTTCGTAATAGGGACGATGCCATCTTGAGCTTCAGTCAGAGGCAGGGTGCCAAACTGGGGACACCATGTTCATTGAGACTATCTTGTCCTCATAGTCAAGTGAGAGGACATTCGCATTGATCATGCATTGTATGTAGTTTTTCAGTAAACAGTCTCGGGTTGGATGCCCGACAAACCGATGGTAGTGACAGTACCTCGGGTCGCTTACCATGTCCACCTCATCGGACACTTGGGGTCAGGCAGTTTGATCTTGTATCCCTACATCAGCACCTCGAAGAGCTGCAGGATGTCTTCATCATTGAAGGAGTAGACCTATCTTTCTTGGCACGGCCAGTGGCTTCTGGGCGGGAGCCGGTGCACCCTTGGAGGTATTCACAGTCAGTGCCTGCTTTTCCTTCGGCTCGCCCATTGTTCTTGTTGCTAGCGGCGCTTTCCTTGTCTTCAAATAAAGGTAAGCTAACCCCAGAATACAAGCATCACGGGCCTTCAATTAGGAAGCTTCAGCTTCGATAATAAATGTCATCTAGTCTGCATACTGGGCTGAGTCGACCCAAAGTTTGACTGTCGGCGTCATGTTATTCCAGCAGGAGTCATCAACACAGACTCAGGGATACCATAGGGTAGCCTTAGACACGCTGCCAGAAGCGCTCGATATAGGCTCAGACCGTCTCTTCCTCTCTCTGAGTAATCTATATGAGAGAAGACATAGTCATGTTTTTCAGCCACCGTAGAATCGGGCAAGGAAGAGACGCTTCAAGTCCTCAAAGGAGGATATACAATTGTTAGGGAGGATGCAATAGGAGGATATGCAACAGAATTGGGCAAGGAAGAGATGCTTCAAGTCCTTCAAGCCTCGAAGGAGGATATGCAACCATGAAGATACCCGCTGAGGGGGGTACATTTAACTCTCTATTAGCCCTGGATCGGGACTGGCGGACATAGGAGCCTGTTGATGGTTGGGCTGTCAGGGTATTTCGAATCTTGAAAATATCCTAAGTCAAGGACTGCATGGTAGTGGAAAGGATTTTAAGGCCTTCTTCCAGAGTATCCATATAGCGCACAAGATCCGGGGCCGAAGCATCTCCCTCTTCTTCCTCGCCACCCCCTGTCATATAGACAGGAATGACATGGGTCAAGTGGATGGATTGGTCGATGCTTCACTTTCACCCTCGCTTTCTTGTGGAAGGATCGGTATGAGAGATTCCTCTCTGACCCTCGAATTGGCTACCCCCAGCCACGTCGGTGTCGTTTTCTTACTAAAGACCCGCATCCTCGAATGAGGGGTCATTGTGGACAGTCGGGTCTGATTATCCCGGGCTTGTGCCATAGATACAGCCTTTATCCTCAACCGATTACTCTGAAATACCCGATCGACGAAATTCTTGCTTTATTTCCTTTTAGCCGGCTCTTGGATGAGCTAGCCGAAGCCGGAGGTCCCGAGTGGAGGAGAACTGGAGATGACGTGGCACGAGGCGATGAAGGGCTCTTTCTCGTAAACGATTGGCACCCTCTTTCTGAGGCGACGTCGGACAGGTGCGGCCGGTTGCAGTTGCTGGAATACCAACTGCTTGGCGGTACAGCCACTGCTTTGCAAAAGCAGCAGTTGATGGTGGTCGTAGCACAAGTGTGTCCCGCGAGGGGCGTATTGTTCATAAAGGTCATCTCTCCGATCTACGTCTGCGAGTCATGTTACGCAGATCGTGTGAAAAGAGTTTAACATTCGCATCCTTCTCAGGCGCATGGCAAAGCCAAGCGTTAGGGTGGCCATGTGAGTGTTGCGCCCCTGCTCTAGTTCCAACGCATGAGATGCCCCCAGATCATTGGTGGGAGAGCAACACGTATTGCAAGTCAAACCCACTTCATACGCACAGCCAATGTGGGCGTATTGGTTCAAGGCCGCAAGGTTTGCCCCACCCAGCTTGGTTCTATGTACGGGAGATGCGCCTAAGTGGGAAGGGGACTTCAAGAGTTGACTCATTGCTGGTGCCAAAGCGCCTGAGTCAACTCTATACAACTTACCATCAGCTGCCGCATGACTTTTAGCTCGCATTTCTGATTTGCTACTGGCATAGCATGTTGAGGGCGCAAGCCCATGCTACCTTGGACTTCTTTGTACTAGCCCGTGAAGATGCATAGTACTCAAAATCCAACTTTTCCTCGCCGTGATAGCGAGTTATTCTATCAAAGACAGAGTGCTTTCCCGCGCAGTAGTTCATGCGTGGGAGAGAGGTTGCGCCCATATTCTGTCGCACATCTTCTTCGACTGGAAAGAAGAAGGTTGGGAGCTGTAGTCAGCACTACGCTTCCCTGGCAGATGCGCTGCACCAGTAGCAACATCTTTTTTGCTGAGAACGTCAGCAGGAAGGATTGGCTACGCCGGCGCAGTTCCTTCAGTTGTGGTGCTCGACGTATCGCCTTTGCGCACCCAGACTTGGTGAGTCTTCTTCAGCTTCGGCAGCCGCTTCAAAGGACTCGCGATACCTTAAGATATGAACTCCCTATACGCCTGTTGATTAAGGCATACTGTCACGACCCGCTCCCGAATAGTCGGGTAAGTGTCGGACACGCCCAGCCTTCATTGATAGACACAACAAGTAAGTTATACAATTCTAAAAAAACTCCAAGGCACTAGATAATAAAACATCACAGCATCTATAATCGTCCCAGAAATGTTCACCACAATCCACAAGTTATATAATACATTTAAGAAATGAATACCGGAGACAGATCCGGTAACCAGAATAAAATACAACTATGAAGTCTCAATGTACAAATATCCAGAAATAAAACTAAGCAAATCTAAATCTGTAGCCTCTAACCCTAAATCGTGGCTCCATCCTGCTCATCTAAGATCCCGGGCTCTGGACCAAAAGATGGAACGATATACTTAAGTACACCTACAACATATCCAGTCAGGAGCGGAGCAAAGTACATCTAAGGTAATGAACAAGTATAACATGAGATGGAAATGAGCACAGGGTACATAGATATAAGTAGAGGAAATAAGAACATGAAGTGCTGAAAGTAATACAGGAAATACATGAAAAAGTACATGAACTGAAACCTGAACATGAATGTACAAGGAACCTGACATGCAATATGTTGAAGTACATCCAGAATGTGTGACCGGCTTAGGTAGCATAGGGTACAGGGTACATGAATAATGGTACGGCTTTGGTCACGCGTGCACGGTGTGAGGCCTAAGCTATTCACATGAATTTGTTTTGGGTTTGGTCACACATCTGTTGTATTTTCCCTCCCCAGACACAGGTAACAGGAAACATGAAAAGCACAAGGCCATATCGTGTAACATCGTGTCCAAAATAGAAATGTACAAGACATGAAGTAAACGAACAAAACCAGATAATGTACTTGCCTTGCTCAAGGTGATTGGAAAAAGGAAGTACAGCTTAATATCCACCTGGTTTTAGTATAAGTTGGTTAGCTTCTACCACTGACTATTTGTTCATCAATCTAGATTAGCTATATAACTATTTAGCTATAGATAGAATATCTAAATTAAATACTATAGTTCAAATGGTATAGGACGTGTCAATTTAACTAATATATGATACTTATCATCTTCTCTCCCAACCATCACGGTATAATCAACCAATAGTAGCAAGTGGTTATTTAATTTTAATGTATTTAACTGGCCAAAGGTTATTGGTTACATAAGACCAATTATTAGCAAGAATGACAAAACACATATGATAAATCTTCTAAAAAAAAATAAAAAAAATGATAAATCTTCTATTTTATATCTTAAACATAACTATCAATAGCTACTTATCGACTAAAATTGAATAATACTAACCATTCAGAGTCTATAAATTATAAGAGCAGCAATCAATAAGACTAGTAGTAGCAGAACCTAAAAAGGAAATCTCTCAACACAATTAGACACAACCAGTTCACTTCACTAACCAACCCTTCATATATTAGCTACTACTCTTATCCACCCCATGCTGTACATCCTGACCCAATCTCAGTATCCAACATTCGGCTCACCACCTTGGCAAATGCTCAAAGCTTAGCTCACATAGAGTTCAAGCTCAATTGCACATTCAATTTTGAAAGATATTAGGCAGGAAGATCCCACAACTGATCTTGACTAAATTCAAAATTAAGTAATAGAGAATATAGATACAATTATACTATTCACAAAACAACCCAAAATCGATCCCTCTAACCAATCTTAACTCCCTAACAAAGTGTCAGTAGGAAACACACATAGCTAAGGTCTCATGATACATGGGCAAGTATATAAACATAACACAATAATATAAAAACAAGCTCAGCTCTAAGTTAAAATTTTAAAAGCTAATGGTTATGGGTTTAGGAGCTCCTTCCAAGCAGCCACAAGTACACCCAACAAAACTGCATTCCTAGTTCGATCATTCCCTTCTAACTCCTGACTCCAGCATCGAACCACTTCTGCACCCGACCTCAACACAGGACACCAATTGAATACAAACACGGCACTTCAACGCGGTTGATCACATCTGGAGACACCCTTACTGAACCACACTGGACATACGGCCACAGACACGAACAGTACTGCAGGACACAAACGCATGACCACGAACTCTGAATCACAAAATACAACTATTATCATAACCAAATCAACTAGGCGCCAAAATCCAATCCTTCATAAAACAGAATAATAAAAGAATAGAAAAATTTTACGTGGAAAAGAAAGGATCTAAAGAAGTCACAACTCCATAATTGGACTCTCCTTCTTCGTGTCCAAAAGTAATGGCAGGTCAGAGACATCAATTCGAATCTTCGACAACTGATGGATGGAATTAATGTGTTCCTATGCTCCATTATTTGACGTATTTACAAATAAGAAAAAAATCAACATCAGTTGACCTATCAAGAATGCCAAATCCCCTGATCTGAACCAAAGTTTAAGATCAGCTTACCAGGAATGCCAATTCCAACCGACTTCCAGTAATCTAAATTGATCAACCAAGGTGGACTCAGTCGCACACCCTTGCTCAAAATGGCAAGAACGAGATCGCACAACACCAAAATTGAAGAATTCATAGATTAAAACTTTATCCAACCAATTTAGGAATGATTCGAGTGCAATTATGCTTACCAATACTGGATCGATGGTTCTTAGGAAGAATTGAACTACCGGCGATGCAGATCGAAGAGATCCTCTCCCAGCCAAACTCTACTGGTCGGAGCTGACAACCTAGCGAGATCAAGATGATCCACCAGAAAAACCACCGATCGCCAGAGAAGAAGCGCTCGCCATTGCTGTTGTCGTCATTGGAGATGAACTCTACTATCAAGGAAGCTCACGGTGGAGGAACTCGTCGCTGGTCGGGTCACACGGTGCCGAGAGCTCTGCTTTGAAGATGGCACCGTCGAAGTGGGGTGTGGCTCCGCCTTTAGTCGTTGGAGAAGAGCTCGATCGTCGTAGCCATCACCATCGTCGACAAAAATTAGGGTTAGGGTTAGGGTTCAGACGGTAAGAGATTTGGGAAATAGAGAGGATGGAGAAAGCTTGATGAGTAAAATAAATGAGCTAGAAAAGAAATGAGCCTCTCCCATTTAACTTATATAATGAAAAGCAGATTTGTATAAAAGTCCCAAACTTGAAGAATTGTAGATCTATACAAAAGTTGGTTATTCAGTTTGTTACTAGCTTGGGCAGGGAAAACCCAATGGAGGAAAATAAAATAATTCAAATGTGGTCCAAAAGGAATCGTAAATTAGTTAGTTAGAAATTTCTAACCAACTAATTTATTGCCTGCAATGTCGATCCTATAATATTTATTCCAAAAATTTACTTAACACATTTCTAAAATAATTACTTGTAAAATACAATTAAGGAAGCTATTTAAATTATTAGAAATATTCCAAAATTTATAAGATCAAAAAAGCGGGATTACACGTACCACCAGTGTTTTCTGGAAGGAGCCGAGCTTGCTGTCGTCAGATTGAGACACGACCTTCTCGTTGGAAGAGAAAGTGGTCTCCAGCAGAGTCGCCAGCTTGTTTGCTATTAAAAAAGTATTGAAATAACTTTTATAAATGATCAAACTAAACTACAATGTAGGATTTCGATGGAATCCTTCTAGTATACTTTCGTTTTTATCTGGGAACCGAGCAATGGAGAGGTGATTGTTTACTCCGTTGACGATCTGACGACAATCTTGAGCTCTCTGAAAGTCTGAGTTGCTCTAGAAGGTAATGAGTCGAAGCTGTTGAAGCTCTTGAAAGTATTAAGAATAATAAAGTGGTTGAAGAGGCTTCAAGAAGGAATGGTCCTTCTATTATAGGCTGCAGAATGATCTGCTTATTCGTGCATGGACATTTTGCACGTAGGGACACCACGTGTTTGACTTTGTTGGGCGTATAGATGATGTGCCGAGGAGCTGGAACTGAATCTGTTTGAACTGCGCATTGGGCTGTGGAAGAGCTGACACATGGCAATTGTTGAGATTTAGTTGTTGCTAAGATCTTGGATGGTTTGCACCCGTTCGTGGGCAGGACTGAGTAAATGGCACGTGGCACGTGTACATTGCTCAAAGATCTTGGATTTCTTGCAGGATATCTGCTTGGATGTGCCTAGGACCTGGCGTATGAAGAGACTTGGCATATGACTTTTGGGGGTCGAATAGAAAGTCTGGGCACATGGCTTTTGAGGTGCATGCAGAGTTCGGGCGCATCGCTTACTACAAAAATACCCTATTTTGTAACTGTTTTAGTGTAATGCTTATATGGATGTTACTGAAACTATAATTTGCAACAGTTACGTAACGGTTGAAACAACCGTTTCTAAATTAAATATATTTGCAATGGTTAGAGATTAACCATTGCCTAATACACCTTTTACAATGGTTCATAATACTTGCTAAACGTTTTTCTCTTTTACAACGGTCAAGCAACAGTTTTAAGAAAGTGTTGTCAAAGTGAGTTGAATGGACAATGGTTATGCAAGAGTTTTAAGTATTTGTTACAAATTTATTAATATTTTGCAACGATTACATAAAGCCTTATAAAAAGGCTCATTGTTAGCAATAGTTGCGCAACAATTTTTGTAACATGTTACGAGTGGGCTTATTATTTGTAATGATTGTGCAATGACTTATTCTATTAGTTGCAATTTTTTTGTTAAATAACAACATTTATGATAACCATTGTCAAAAGAATAAACAACTATTACAAAAATATTAATCTCGCAAGAATTTGTTTATAGTCGTTGCAAATTCAATGTCCAACTTGAATTTTGTTTATACACAATAGGATTTAAGCATTAGAATTACTCGTATTAATTGGTTCCTTGTTCGCTAACAAAAAATATTAGATAATTAATATTTAACATCGATCCAAAAGCTTCAATTGATGAAAATAATATAAGTACATATATTATTTACATGCAATGAGCCTCTAGCCTAGTGGTAGAGAGGAGGCATGTAATCTAGAAGGTCAGAAGTTCGAGCCCCAGTGGCGATAAAAAAAGTATTTGATATTGGTCGTTGCCTATTATCTGCGATAATTTTTAACCGTTGCAAGAAAAATTTTAGGCAACAGTTAACAACCATCGTGCATTACACAATATTTGCAATGGTTTGTTAATCGTTGCCAAATATATTATTGACACGCAATGTAACCGTTACGCATTAACGTGAGATCCATTGAATAATACGTTATTTGCACCTATTTATAAAAATGTTGCAAAAACCTCATATAACCGTTGTAAGAGGAATCGGCAACGTTCGAATTTACAATGGTTGCAATAACTGTTGCGAATTATTTTGCAACGGGTTATATAGTTTTTGTAATGGTTTTCGACCATTATAAGACACCCTAGTTTCTTGTAGCGGCTGTGAAGGCGCATGCGAGTGTTTAGTCGATCATGTGGCAGAGCATAACCGACAAAATAAGTAATAATGGTGCTGACATCGGCGGCTCTTCGTTCTCTAAAAATGTATATTGAGTCTTCGGGACGCTGCCGCTGTCATTTCTGTCCTTAGCATTAAATGCTTGATGGGAAAAGTGTTTAGGTAGGCGCTTCTGCTAATACACCACTGGGCGCGTCAGTCGTGGAGCGCCGAGAGCTGAGGGGCGCATCTGTCTGAGGGGCGCATCTCCTTCGTCAACCCTGTTGAGCATTTCGAGGCTCAAATAAATGACTTTAGACTTAGCTAATTTTGAATGGCAGATTTATTGCCATCAATGCTAGGTTCATCGTATTAAGTTCGGGGAGAGCTGCCACTTGGCGCATGGGTTTGGTTGCCCTGGCCTATAAATAGCAATGTTTGTGAAGAGAAGTTCGTTCTCATTTCACATAGTTTCCCATTGAGAATGAACTCGATCGATCCTCCTCCTTGGCAAGATATTGCACTACAGGTTGCGGATCTCCTCGTTCAAAGAAGTTTTGACTTGACAATGAATTCCTTCAGAAGACTGATACGTACCCAGAAAGCTATGGACAGAATAGTTCATGCGCATGCCCCTTGTCGACAGTGTTCTTCTATGAGACGGCGTTGGGTGCATATTGCATACAAAGATCAGGGTCTCTTGTCCCGACTTTTATTATGCTAGAAGAGCTACCGGGTTTGGATTGATTGCCAACCCACGTCTGTTCAATAACTACTTATTAGCCGAAGCACTCGTGTGTTGACGAGGAAGTGATTCGCTCTGATAGGAGGAATGATGCGCCTATACTGATACGTCAGAGTGATGCGCCTATGCTGTAGAGTTTAAAATAGGCTCTCTGTAGTAGACTTTCATTGTAATAAAACTTAGTTGTAAATAGATTTCCATATGAATAAAATCTTCATGTCCTTTTTTATCTTTGTTGTTCTCTGAATGATGCGCTGATATTTTATCCTGAGTCTTTAGCGCATGATGTTTGTGGCGCATATAAAATTTTGTCCTCTGATGCGCCGAAAATTTCATGCTTCTACAAGACCCCCTTCAAAGTTTTTAAAACTTTTAGACAAGTTTTGGAATACTTTGAACATGAAGCATGGGTAGTAGAGGTTTTGGGCGCATACCATGTTTGGGCGCATGATTGTTCCGCGCATAGACATGTCCACATACTCTTCCTGATTTAAATAAAAAAGATAACCCACGACTTGCGAGTGATTAATGATAATCTTTTGGAAGATTTACAGCCGTCAATTTCACGAAACTCGATTGGTTGCTGATGTCACGCCTCATCGAGTTACGCACGGTCCAAGCCTATAAATAGGGGTTTGGGTGAGAGAGAAATCTGCATTCCCTCATTTTTTGCATTCCCATATTAACAACCGTTTGATCTTGTTTAAGTCGTCTAATCTTAACCGTTGATTTGAATCATCCAAATCATTGGTTAAAATTAGATGACTAATTAAACCAACATTCAGCGGTAGATATCATGGAAATATTTGGGGATGCAAAAACTATATATATATATATATATATATATATATATATATATATATATATATATATATATATGGCTCTCTTTTTTCCATCTCTAGGTCGTCTCTCTCCGTTGGCGGCGGATCTAGATCTGGGGGCCTCCCCCCTCCTCCGTCCAGCCGCAGCCGTCGGCCGCCCCCCGCCCCCTCAACCCCCCCCCCCCCCAACTCGACCAGCCCTCCATCCTCTGCCCACGGCCTGTTGTTCCTCCCCCCTAACATCTGCCCTCCCCCTTGCTCCCTAACCCCTTCATCTTGCTTGACTCCTCTCATCCGCCTCTCCATCTTCATCGGCTCCCTCCCCTCCCCCCGCCTTTCCTCCAGGACTTCCCCCCGAGGCCTCCATTTATTCTTCGTCCCCCACCCTCCCTCCTTTACGCCCGACGGCAGCTGGCAGTGGGCGACCGGCCGCCCTTGGTGATGCGGAAGCCCAGCCCCCTAAGTCGTTCCTAGCAGCTGCTGGGGGCCTGCGTATGGGACTGCCGGATCCGAAGCTCCGGACCCGTGTCCCTGTCTTTAGAAGGTTCCCCATCGATCTCATTCAACGACACAAACATTGCTAAGCTCGTCCAGCCTTTTCGTTGGGCGCTGATCGGCAAATTCTCTTATTCTAAGCCTCATATTGCTTCGATAAGGTCCATTATTGAGAGATGTGGGTTCTCCGGAAAGGTAAATATGGGTGTTATTGACCAGAAGCATATACTCATCCGCCGGCGGCGAAGCAGACTACCTTTGCCTTCGATCCAAGGCTACATGGTACATTGGCAGGGCTCCAATGCGGCTCTTCAAGTGGACTCCGGACTTCGACACGAATGTCGAAACCCCTATTGCTCCGGTATGGGCTTCCTTTCCTGACTTCCCCTCTTCCTCTTCGCTCGATCCTCGTTGTTTCTTCTGGCCCAGTGCCTGGGTACACCCCTGACCATCGACAAAGCTACTTCGACGTTGTCGAGGCCTAGCAGGGCCCGAGTGCTTGTGGACATGGATATCAGCAAGCCGCCTCCGTTGCGGATTCGGCTCATCCTTCCAGAAGAAGACAGCAAGTGGCAACCTATAGAAGTCGAAGCAGTCCCCCTATACTGCTCCTCTTGCCTTTATCAATACCATTCGGAGACGACTTGTAAGGTGTGCACGGATCGTGTGGAGCCTGTGTTGGACATCCCTGAAACTCATCCCAACCTGCCGAACAAGGGTCCCCTCTCGCCATGCATCCCCCAGCTGTCCCCGCTCCAGGGGATCTCCTTAGTGTGGACGCCGGGCTGCCACATTGTCGGTCGGTTGCTGCGACCAACTGTCAGGAGGGGCCTCCCTCATTAGGGGAGGTGACAAACTTGGTATGCCAGCTGCTTTTTCCTCTCCTTCTCAGTATTCTCCGTCGTGTTACGACGATACCTCCACGAACGATCCTATGACGGATTCGTACCTGCTTGCCCAAGTCCTTCCATCCTTCCGCGGGAGCCCCCTCCTCCTCCGTCTCATTCTAGTTTCGTTCTCGGCTCTTCGGGTGCAACTGGCAACTTATCCTCCCCGGACTCGCACAGGCTGCCCATACCATCCCATATACTCGCAGGATCCTCCTCATCCTCGGCTCATTATGTTAAGGTTGTCGGTTCTTGTAGCGACACGTCGCACCTGGAAGAAGACTCTTGTATGGACCCGCAGTGTCACGCCCCGATCCCGTTAGGGTCGTCCGTCTTGCCTGGATCCCTGCGGGATCGATCGTCCTCGCTAAGGCGTATTCCGTACAAGCCTAAGTTGCGCTTGCACAAGGCCATGTACCTACACAAAACAACTAGTCAAGCAAAACATACGCACGCACCCATTAGTTAAGCAAAACACACGCACGCACCCATTTATTAGAAAACCAAATATTGGACAAAGAGATTTGAAATAGAAAGACTTCTTTATTGATAACTTGATAGGAATACAAGTACAAAGCTTTGCAAACTCAGAGTGCCTTATATTGGCTACATGATTCTCTTTGAAACTCTCTTTTGAAAAAAGCTGCAATGCCCATACATGATATCCCTTTATTACAAGCTGGAATTGAAAGACACCTTCAAAGGAAATAAAACTTAAACTTGACTGGAATGAAAACGAAACTTCGAGGCGATCCACGAGCTCTACTGGGCTAGACGAGCTTCGGTGTCTCTCTTGAAATCCCCTGTCTCCTTTTGCTTTCTGAAAAGGAAGCCCACAACGTGGGTCAGCACACATCATGTACTGGCGAGCGGCTTTTGGCCGAACTCGCAAATCTCTGCACTAATTCAACATGTTGAGCTAACATTTACTAGTGATCTTTCTACTTGTCTAGGTTCTTTTTAACAATTCATAAGAACATTATAGTAGAAATATATCATAAGCAACTTACCAACGCCGGCAGTCATCCCTGACAAAACATGTTAGCACAATTTGCATAACGAGCAATTCATGTTCATTCTTGCAGATATTGAAGTTGTCATTCGGGTCATGCAGGTGGACTATTCTACATGTTGGTCCATAGATTATTCCCATGATTAGCCGCTGTGACTCTTTGGTTCAGCTCGTCGCTAAGGACTCAGATGTCGGGTACCATTTTAACATGGGTTTCTTTTACCCAGGGTGCTCATAATCTCTCCTAGGCCGAGCGGTTCCAGGTGCCCCCAGATACCACCCGAGAGATAAATATTGCCTTGTATATAAGTTATCCGAGACCAAATGCATGCTCTAGCCGTTCTATCAAATGAGACACACTTGGACTTATGTACAGATATATGACACATTTATTTCGTGCCTTCAGATTCCTCTCAACACGTACAAGTTCGTATGTACATGTCTACATTTCAAGCATACTAGTGACAAGCAGATGATCATTCATATCGAGTAGATAGAGTAGTAATACATATTCTTGCAATTGATTCGATTCAATTATCTTCTCTTATCTTTTGTTGATGTGGTATCGTTGATCATCGGGACAAGGCAATAGAGTGAACTAGAGATCATTTTTCTTAGGCGTACAGATCAATGTTTGTTCGATTGAAGTAACTCACCAAGATGAATCTTAGTTGAGAGAAGGAGGGACTTCACGTGCCGTTCACGAACAATTCACGTGGCCTACATTGGCACCAACAGTTGATTAGCATACTTCGTCTCTTTCTCTCAAGATTCGGAATGAATGCGAAATACGATGAAAGCGAACAATGAAAACCAATCATCGAAAACCAACACAAAAACGCATTCATCAAAACCAAGCAGCGAAAGAAAACATTCAGCAAAACCCTTGGATTCATTTCAATAGAAGCCAATCCATCAATTAGAAAGGTTCATTGCATTTCATTCGTGATCAATCGATATCGGCAAAGGTTTCACCAAATACTCAGTTCATGACTGAGTCAACAAGCCGTAGGTATTACATAGTGGACCGCAAGGAACGGGGCACTACATGCAGCACCCGGAAGAAGCTCCGCCAATCCGCTGTGGCATTCAGGGAGTCCATGGAGGCTAGAAGCAGGGGAAAAAAAGAGGCGGCAGAAAAGAGAGCTCTCCCCATGATCCTGAGGTCGGCGGGCAAATGCCCCCGTTCCTCCTCTCCTCCCTCTAGATGTTGAACATCCTCTCTTGGAATGCAAGAGGGATAGCCAATAAGTTGACCATGAGAAGGACTAGGCTCCTCTGCAGGGTTCATAAGGTGTCAATTTTGATTATCATTGAACCGAAAGTTCTCCTCGACAAGCTCACTCACATCCAACTTCAGCTGGGTTTCTTGGGAACGATCGCGGGGACGAAGGATATTGGATTCTCTACAGGCATGGTCTAGACCTTCACACAATTTGTGATGTAGTGCAGTCGCTTACTGTCACCATTGACCATCCAAAGTTCTCTCAACTTGCAGTCATTTTGCGGTTCATGGCAGCTATTCTAAGCGGGACCGCAGACTGCTTTGGACGCACCTTGCTGCAATCGGGAAGCAGTTTCCTGACAAGCCTTGGGTGTGCATTGGCAATTTCAACGCTATCTTGGACGTTGTCGAGAAGCAAGGTGGAGACAGCCTTCGGCTTCGTCGATTGCAGACTTTGCCAACTATATTCTGGATACTGGTCTCTCCTCCTCTCCCTTCTCGGGTGCGATTTCATCTGGTGCAACATGCAGAAGGGGAGGCAACGCTAACGCTCTCGATTGGACAGAGTCTTGATGGACTTCCGTAGTCTGACTTGGTGGACTCTTCGGTCATTAATCTCAATTTTTGGGAGTTCGTCCACTCTCCGATCTTGCTCGAGATTCGGCCCAAAGCTCAGGTCGCCACGAGAGCATTCAGATTCCAGAATTTTGGACGAGACACCAGGACTTCATTGAGACCGTGCGTGGGGCGTGGACCTCTTTTATTGCCTTGATCCCTTGTACCGTGTTAGGGTGGCTTAAGGCGACGAGGAGGGCTCTTGCAGTTTGGAGTAGGTCTGAGTTCGGGGACATCTTTGCGAAGGCCAGGGCGACGGAGGCTGCAGTGAACTGTGCCGAAGGCGCCTTCCAATCGGACGCCTCGGGGTGAACAGAGCGGCTCTGAACTTGGCGGCTGCTAAGTTGAGATCCAGAACCATAATAGAGGAGGTATTCTGGAAGCAAACGCAAGACTCAGGTGGGCGGTGGATGGTGATAAGAACTCCAAGTACTTCCATGACTGTGTGAAAGGGAAAAGAAAGGTGCTGCACATCCATAAAATCTCAGACAACGAAGAGAATCTTTTGACAGAGGAGAGGGACATCTAGAGGGGGGCATGCACTCACTTTAAGCGCCTCTTCGAGAAGGAGTTGATCTTTCGGATGCGGATCTCATTGCCACCATTCCGGATCTTGTCTCGGAGTAGGACAACGTTGAGCTTACTCGGCTTCCCTCTGCCGACGAGGTTAAGGAGGTGATTTGGCGTATGAGCAAGGATAACTCCTCCGGCCTGGATGGGTTCTCGGGGAACTTCTTCCGGCACTGCTGGTCCATTGTCTGCAGGAACACTGTTGAGGCCATCAATGTTTTCTTCCAAGGAGATAGATATCCGAAAGCGATGTCGATCACCCTCTTGGTCCTCATCCCTAGGGTATCTAATCCCTCCTCCTTCTCGGATTTTAGGCCTATCAGCATGTGCACTTTCTTCAACAAGATTATCTCCAAGATTTTGGCTAATAGGATGGCCCACATTCTGTTGAAGATCATCTCACCTGAAAAAGTGGCTTCGTCCGAGGTCGAGACATTGTCGACAATATCATGCTGGCTTAGGAGCTGATCCACTGCCTCATTAGTCTGGCCCGTGGAGGGAACATTGCCATCAAGCTGGACATAGAGAAGGTCTACGATAGGCTTGATTGGCACTTCATGATTCAGATGCTTAGGGCCTTCGAGTTCGGCGAAGCTTGGATTGATATTATTTGGAGAACCATATCGGGCTGCTGCTTCTCCATTCTAATCAATAGGGTGGCTGCTGGTTACTTTCCTTCCTTCAGCGGTGTCAGGCAGGGAGATCCCATCTCCCCTATCATCTTCATCATGGCGTGAAGCGCTGAGTAGAAATCTCAACAAAATAGGGGATATTCCTCAGTTCTCTCACTTCCACACTGCTAGCGGCTGTTCCATCATCACCCACTTGGCGTACGCTGACGACGTCTCATTTTTTCGGCAAGCGATATGGGTTCGATGGAGGTGGTTATGTGCATATTGCGCAGATATACTCGGGCATCTGGGCAGCGTATAAATGCGGCTAAAAGTTTCATTTACGTTCATCGTTCTGCTGACACGTCTAAGAGGGGAGGCTTACGGGGAGGCTATTGGCTTCGAGATCATGGGACCACATTTCGTGTACCTTGGTTGTCCGCTTTCGTACGACAGGAAAAGTACCATTATGTTTGAGCCGTTGATGGGCAAAATCAACAAAAGTTGGAAGGGTGGCACAATTGTATCCTCTCTCCGGGCGGAAACTGACACTACTGCAGCATGTCCTCTACTCTATCCCTATCTACACCCTTGCTGCCTGTGATCCTCCGAAGAAGGTGCTCTCCAACATCGAGAGCATGTTTGGCAGATTCTTGTGGGGGCACAAGAGGGGAAGCGACAAGCGGGTTTGGTCAAGCTGGAACAACCTTTCTGGTCCGACGGCGGAGGTGGTATGGGGCCCCGGAAGCTTAACGACATCGTGGATCTTTCTCCATTAACTTT
>JANAVB010040015.1:2346839-2442933 GCA_029216955.1 Iris pallida | reverse complement strand
TGCTTACGGAAGATGGTGCTTATAGCTCATTGGTATGTCGCACATGCATTCTTCAAGCCAAAGGACATCACTGTGCAGCAGTAAACCCCCTTTGGAATCCTGAATGACGTGTGTTTCTTGTCATCCGGAAACATCTTGATCTGGTTGTAGCCCGAATACCCCCATGAAGGACATGTGCTCGAAGCCACATGTTTGTCGATCATCATGTCAGTGATCGAAAGAAGAAACTCATCTTTCAGATAAGCGGAGTTGAGATCCCTGAAGTCGATGCAGACACGGATCTTTTCATTCTTCTTAGTAACGGGAAGGATGTTTGCTACCCAGTCCGGATGTTGCTCCTCGCAAATAAATCCACTATTTATGAGTTTGACCACTTCTTTCTCAATGGCATCCATGACGTTAAGAGGGAAGCGTCGTTGTTGCTGCTTAACAGGCTTAGCGTAGGGTAATATGTTAAGCTTGTACATTGTAACTTGTGGGTCGAAACCTGGCCTATCTTCATAACTCCAAGCGAAGACAACGATGTATTCCCTGACAAGTTGAACTAAGGATTCACGATCTTCTCCTGCCAAGCTTTTGCTGATGAAAATGGGTTTGGGCGAGGATTCATCCCCTAAGTCAATTTGTACGACTTAATCTTCGGTGGGAGGTTCCCGTTGTTCGAAATGAGATTCCTACTGTGCACCTAAGCGTTGAGCCCTGGGTTCCTCTTCGAAGAAATCAAATGTTTGGTTGTTATCTTCTTCTTCCGGAGGATGTGCGAATGTCATATTGACTAACAACACCTTCCTGAATATTGGACCGATGTTGGTATTGGAGTCACAAGTTGAAGCTTCAGATGAATGAGAGTGTACGGCTTCCTCAGTTTTCGAGCTCTTCGGAGTTGTCGGAGATGTGACATAACCTACCCCTCGTCGAGTGCGATGGTAGTAGTCTTGAGGTTTTTCATTTGGGACCAAAAGTCGTAAGGAAAGACGTCGGCCTTTCCCCTAGTTCAGGCCCTTGCCACTTTTTAAGTCGTAACCTATCTTTTGGATGAGATACTGTGCTAGATTGGTGTACCGGTATATTTGCAATTTATCGGTATCTGGTTCAAGTTCAGCTGGAGAGAGGTCATGGTGTCGTTCAACCTTGCCGAAGATGATGGGCTTTCCGTTTTGATTCCGAAGCTTGGGATGATGTTGGAGAGAGACAGATGCTCGGTCCAGAAATGATTGTCCAGACAGTTGAAGTGGTCAGAAGGGTCAGAGATCATCTTCGAATTGCCCAAGATTGCCAGCGTCATTGGGCCGATTCTCATCGGTGCCCTCTCGAGTTTTCGGTCGGCGATCATGTATTCCTGAGGATTTTGCCTAACCGTGGCGTCATTCGTTTCGGCGTACGGGAAAAGCTTAGTCCTAGGTATATAGGACCGTTCGATATTCTGGAGCGAGTAGAAGATGTATCCTATCGTCTCGCTCTTCCACCGTCGCTAAGCGAGGTGCATGACGTGTTCCATATATCCCAATTACGACGGTATATCCCGGACCCGAACCACATCCTGGATTATTCGAAATTGGTTGTTGGTACCAACCTTTCGTATGAGGAGAGGCCCGTGTCTATATTGGACCGGAGAGAGAAGATCCTCAAGAACAAGACTATCAAGTTAGTCCGAGTTGCTTGGGGTCATCACTCTTTGGGGGAGTCAACGTGGAAGCGTGAGGATGATATCCGATCGCGATATTCTGACTTGTTTGACTCGTGAGGTATAATGTCTTTCTTATGCCTCATGCCTTCGATTCCTTGCTTGAATGAGTGATTGTCTACCTAGTTATAGCTTGCATGTGATTAATGTAGCTTGTCATTGCTCCTCTAGCCTCTTGATTAAATTCCGAGGACGGAATTCTTTTAAGATGGTTAGAGTTGTAATGCCTGTGGTTCATATTACGTATTTCTGGAATACGTGTACGTATTTATTCTTGTATTGTATGATTTCCTTGCTTAATTTCCTTCCTGGGCTTGCTTTATTCTTGGTTTGGGTTGGCTTAGTTCGGTTTGGGATTGCTCTTGGTTCATCATGAACCAAGGGGTGAACCCCCTACCTACCACCACCATTCATATTTATTACCCCCTTCTCCTTTCTCTCTGTTCATTTATCATCTTCTTCTTCCTCATTTACTTCCTTACCTACCAGAGAGAGAAGAGAGAGGTCTAGGCAAGTGCAACTTGCTTCATGGAGGAACTCCAATTTTATTACTTCATTCTCTTCCTTACTACATTCTAAAGCACTTTAGTACATGGCATTTTCACTTTCCATAGCTAGATTCTTGTAGATCTATATTTACTTATTTTTGGATTTCATGGGTTTTGATCTACTTAATCCTGTTATTTCTGAGTTTTGAGGGTTCTATGTTGTAGAGAATCTCGTTCTACCCCATTTTGACCTATGGAAGTTCGGATTTGGGCTCCGGATGATGGAGTTGTGGAGCTCGAGAACTTGGCTCTCATGGTGTTCTTTCTCTCAGAAATTTAGAGAAGATGAACTGTGCTTAGACTTGACTTGACCGCATGACAATTCATACGGCAAGTGATTCGGTCGCATGAGACTCTCAGCCGCATAGGCTGGATCTCACTTCCTGAGCCGCATGGGCTCATTCCCCATCGGCCACATATGTGCCCATCTCCTTGAGCCGCATGAACTCTAGCACTTGCGGACCGCATAGGCCCTGATCTTCGAGCCGCATGAGAACCCCCAGACCCAGCCGCATGGACTTCTTAATCCGGGCCGCATGACCCTGATTAATCCCAGCCGCATATGCATCCTTTATTTCCTTAGCCGCATGGGCTTCTACTGAACCGCATACGCCCTCGTCCCCCTGAGCCGCATGCGCCCCTCTTGTCTTGGCCGCATGGGTTCCAGTGACCCGGGCCGCATGCGCTCACCTAATTGAGCCGCATGTGTCTTGCCCTTCTCTTGGCCGCATGAGGTTGAGTCCCTTATCAGCCGCATATGCACCCTTCACTCCCTGCCGAATGAGCAGCCATGTTGACCCAGCCGCATGGGCTTCTATAAGCCGCATGTGCCTCCTTTTATACCCAGCCGCATGATACTACACTTCCCAGCCGCATGGACCTGGACTCCTTCTTAGCCGCATGGGCCTTTTCCTTATCAGCCGCATGCGCCTGATACCATCCAGCCGTATGGGCTGTTCCCTTCCCAGCCGCATGAGATCCATCCTGGCCGCATGTGTCTTAGCCGTATGGCTCTTCTATAGCCCTGCATATTAATATTTTATTAGATATTTAACGTCCATTTTATATCCTTACGTCTTTTATCCTGAACTTGAAAATCATGAATTTATTTGATATGTTTGAAATTAATAATAGAGCATGACCTGATAGTGACCCGTAGTGGTGCACTCTTGACAAGTAACCTGACATGACCGGATAGTGGCCCGTCGTGGCGCACTCCTGACTAGTACACTTGACATAATAACCTGACATGATATATCTGATAAGCTGTTGCGACGGCTACCTGACATGACATGACTTGTATAATTAATCTTGGATACCGTAGGCGATTATGCTTGTACAAATAATCCAGTCCTGTCTTACATCATGTCTAGGACAGGGACTCCTGAGTACCACGGTCAGGAGTACCTACTAAAATGGACTAAGGCTAATAACTAGGTTAATACATTAGTCATGACGAGATTTCCCAGCTACAGAATCCCGTTACCTGGGCACGCCTTGGGATCTGTAGCCTGCCGTCGAGTAGGGCATATTTCCAGTACACTGTCATGTGTTGCACCTTTCAAGCTACCTAAGGGTACATTCATTTCCTGGACGATTTACCCACCTGAATTCAACTCTAATCTTTCAACCCGGGTAACCTGGTTGGTCTGCAGGGCTTGTGGCTGTAGAATAATCTCACTGCATCTTGTTAGTAATTAGGCTTGTGACAACCCTAGTTCGTTAAAGTATCAAGCCATAATTTCTGCTTGGCCGTGAAGTGATTGGATGGAGTCTAACCAGTCTAGTCTTGCCCTGATCCTGTTCCAGATTATTGAATGACCAGAATGCTTGTATTTATTTTACCGATAAATGGTGAGAATTCCAAGTTCTTTTCAGACGAAGGGTTACAACCCCGGTCCTTGTTTGGTTTACGGGTTGTAACCTGGTTATCTGAATAGTTCCATGGTTACATCGTCGTATATCATCCTGATGTATTTTCTTTATTTCCAGTTCTTACTTTATTTATATCTTGTGCTGATTGCTGGTTTTAGTTCCTAAGTGAAGCTTCCTTTGTGGCACTTGCTCTTTCTGGGGTCTGACCCAGCTGGTTTTGTATGGCCAGATTTCGGAGCAGCTCCGGAGGATCTATCGACCTTTCAGCCAGATGGTGGCCACTAGACGGAACCCTGGCAACGAGTGGGTTTATTTTTAGATCTCCCACTTTATTGTAAAAATATATTTTGAGGCGTTTAGCCGACGAGCATCTGTTTAGCTCGATTGCACTTACTTACTGTCTGCCTACGGGCTGTAACATGATTGACAGATCCTAGGGTTGATCATGTATGACTAAACTCTTGCTAGTCCTCTTCATGATCAGCTGAATATGTAATATTTGGGACGCCTTACTATTGTATATTTAATGATCATACTTCTTATAACCTTTTACTTACTTGCTTGTGATTGAGACACTAGGCTTGTTCATGACCTTAAGAGACTGTTGGCATGTAGATAAACCCTCATGTATCTAGACAACCGTGACCGTATAGTGAGATGGAATTCATTTCATATACGTAGCTGGCTATGTCTGCCCCCGCTCTCTAGTATTCTGGTTCTGGGGTATGACAATGTTGAAGTCGCTTATTGTCGTGTTGGATGCAGTCAGGCGATGCATCAGGATCCCCAGTATCTCGAGCAGCGTCCGGAGGATAATGCTAAGGGAAGACCCGGGATCGATTTGAATCTGATCCACCTTGATGGCACCAACATACCATGTGTAATACAGTGGTCTGCTATGTCGATTGTTCTTGAGTAGCATATCTTGTTGAGTAAATATGATGTTGGGGATGATTTTCCCTACACTATGACAGTGTAGACATGTTGTTGGATCTTTTTCAGGCTGCTTAACCTGACTGATGAAGGACTCAGCATCCTTTAGTGCTTCACATAGAGCCTCTCGAATGTCTCTGGATAATCGGAGGAGTTCAAATAGTGATAGCCGAGCCGGAGTACTGGCGAGCTGCGTCGATATGTCGAAGTTGTGGAGTTTGGTCAACCCCGAAGCACCTTATTTTCGTAGGGGCTTGTCAAAGCGAGTCAATTTCTACTTATATTTGTTTGCTGCTGGAGGTTGAGATGGACCCTCCTTTTGGGCAGCAGTAGTGGTGACGGGAGGCATCTCCTCAGCTAGAGCTTCCTCCTGGTGAGCAATTCGCTGAGAACATGTTTGTACCAGGAAGGCTTCCTCTGAAGAGAAAGTAACCATTCGGCAAGATTTGGTCTTCCTGCCGTTGGTTTTGGAGGTAGGACATACCCAAGGTTGAATCAGTTCTAAACCAGATCTGGATGAACCTACATGAACTTACCCCAGGATGTGGTGAGTGGCAGCAGCCCACTCACGTTGTCACGAGCTGGTGGAAGATTAGTTACTTCCATTCTCAACGCCTTCGTAATAGGGACGATGCCATCTTGAGCTTCAGTCAGAGGCAGGGTGCCAAACTGGAGGGACACCATGTTCATTGAGACTATCTTGTCCTCATAGTCAAGTGAGAGGACATTCGCATTGATCATGCATTGTATGTAGTTTTTCAGTAAACAGTCTCGGGTTGGATGCCCGACAAACCGATGGTAGTGACAGTACCTCGGGTCGCTTACCATGTCCACCTCATCGGGACACTTGGGGTCAGGCAGTTTGATCTTGTATCCCTACATCAGCACCTCGAAGAGCTGCAGGATGTCTTCATCATTGAAGGAGTAGACCTCCATCTTTCTTGGCACGGCCAGTGGCTTCTGGGCGGGAGCCGGTGCACCCTTGGAGGTATTCACAGTCAGTGCCTGCTTTTCCTTCGGCTCACGCCCATTGTTCTTGTTGCTAGCGGCGCGCTTCTCCTTGTCTTCAAATAAAGGTAAGCTAACCCCAGAATACAAGCATCACGGGCCTTCAATTAGGAAGCTTCAGCTTCGATAATAAATGTCATCTAGTCTGCATACTGGGCTGAGTCGACCCAAAGTTTGACTGTCGGCGTCATGTTATTCCAGCAGGAGTCCATCAACACAGACTCAGGGATACCATAGGGTAGCCTTAGACACGCTGCCAGAAGCGCTCGATATAGGCTCAGACCGTCTCTTCCTCTCTCTGAGTAATCTATATGAGAGAAGACATAGTCATGTCTTTTCAGCCACCGTAGAATCGGGCAAGGAAGAGACGCTTCAAGTCCTCAAAGGAGGATATACAATTGTTAGGGAGGATGCAATAGGAGGATATGCAACAGAATTGGGCAAGGAAGAGATGCTTCAAGTCCTTCAAGTCCTCGAAGGAGGATATGCAACCATTCCTGAAGATACCCGCTGAGGGGGTACATTTAACTCTCTATTAGCCCCTGGATCGGGACTGGCAGACATAGGAGCCCCTGTTGATGGTTGGGCTGTCAGGGTATTTCGAATCTTGAAAATATCCTAAGTCAAGGACTGCATGGTAGTGGAAAGGATTTTAAGGCCTTCTTCCAGAGTATCCATACAGCGCACAAGATCCGGGGCCGAAGCATCTCCCTCTTCTTCCTCGCCACCCCCTGTCATATAGACAGGAATGACATGGGTCAAAGTGGATGGATTGGTCGATGCTTCACTTTCACCCTCGCTTTCTTGTGGAAGGATCGGTATGAGAGCTTCCTCTTCTGACCCTCGAATTGGCTACCCCCAGCCACGTCGGTGTCGTTTCCTTACTAAAGACCCGCATCCTCGAATGAGGGGTCATTGTGGACAGTCAGGGTCTGATTATCCCGGGCTTGTGCCATAGATACAGCCTTTATCCTCAACCGATTACTCTGAAATACCCAGATCGACGAAATTCTTGCTTTATTTCCTTTTAGCCGGCTCTTGGATGAGCTAGCCGAAGCCGGAGGGTTGGTGGCATTTGCTTTTATCCCGAGTGGAGGAGAACTGGAGATGACGTGGCACGAGGCGATGAAGGGCTCTTTCTCGTCAACGATTGGCACCCTCTTTCTGAGGCGACGTCGGACAGGTGCGGCCGGTTGCAGTTGCTGGAATACCAACTGCTTTGGCGGTACAGCCACTGCTTTGCAAAAGCAGCAGTTGATGGTGGTCGTAGCACAAGTGTGTCCCGCGAGGGGCGTATTGTTCATAAAGGTCATCTCTCCCGATCTACGTCTGCGAGTGATCATGTTACGCAGATCGTGTGAAAAGAGTTTAACATTCGCATCCTTCTCAGGCGCATGGCAAAGCCAAGCGTTAGGGTGGCCATGTGAGTGTTGCGCCCCTGCTCTAGTTCCAACGCATGAGATGCCCCCAGATCATTGGTGGGAGAGCAACACGTATTGCAAGTCAAACCCACTTCATACGCACAGCCAATGTGGGCGTATTGGTTCAAGGCCGCAAGGTTTGCCCCACCCAGCTTGGTTCTATGCACGGGAGATGCGCCTAAGTGGGAAGGGGACTTCAAGAGTTGACTCATTGCTGGTGCCAAAGCGCCTGAGTCAACTCTATACAACTTACCATCAGCTGCACGTATGACTTTTAGCTCGCATTTCCGATTTGCTACTGGTATAGCATGTTGAGGGCGCAAAGCCCATGCTACCTTGGACTTCTTTGTACTAGCCCGTGAAGATGCATAGTACTCAAAATCCAACTTTTCCTCGCCGTGACAGCGAGTTATTCTATCAAAGACAGAGTGCTTTCCCTGCGCAGTAGAGTTCATGCGTGGGAGAGAGGTTGCGCCCATATTCTGTCGGCGCATCTTCTTCGACTGGAAAGAAGAAGGTTGGGAGCTGTAGTCAGCACTACGCTTCCCTGGCAGATGCGCTGCACCAGTAGCAACGTCTTTTTTGCTGAGAACGTTAGCAGGAAGGATTGGCTACGCCGGCGCAGTTCCTTCAGTTGTGGTGCTCGGCGTATCGCCTTTGCGCACCCAGACTTGGTGAGTCTTCTTC
Organism: Iris pallida; assembly: GCA_029216955.1. Classification (NCBI taxonomy): domain Eukaryota; kingdom Viridiplantae; phylum Streptophyta; class Magnoliopsida; order Asparagales; family Iridaceae; genus Iris; species Iris pallida. Next base: position 2,434,777 of record JANAVB010040015.1, on the reverse strand, counting down.
AGCTTCGGCAGCCGCTTCAAAGGACTCGCGATACCTTAAGATATGAACTCCCTATACGCCTGTTGATTAAGGCGTACTGTCACGACCCGCTCCCGAATAGTCGGGTAAGTGTCGGACACGCCCAGCCTTCATTGATAGACACAACAAAGTAAGTTATACAATTCTAAAAAGAACTCCAAGGCACTAGATAATAAAACATCACAGCATCTATAATCGTCCCAGAAATGTTCACCATAATCCACAAGTTATATAATATATTTAAGAAATATGAATACCGGAGACAGATCCGGTAACCAGAATAAAATACAACTATGAAGTCTCAATGTACAAATATCCAGAAATAAAACTAAGCAAATCTAAATCTGTAGCCTCTAACCCTAAATCGTGGCTCCATCCTGCTCATCTAAGATCCCGGGCTCTGGACCAAAAGATGGAACGATATACTTAAGTACACCTACAACATATCCAGTCAGGAGCGGAGCAAAGTACATCTAAGGTAATGAACAAGTATAACATGAGATGGAAATGAGCACAGGGTACATAAGATATAAAGTAGAGGAAATAAGAACATGAAGTGCTGAAAGTAATTACAGGAAATACATGAAATGAAGTACATGAACTGAAACCTGAACATGAATGTACAAGGAACCTGACATGTACAATATGTTGAAGTACATCCATAATGTGTGACCGGCTTAGGTAGCATAGGGTACAGGGTACATGAATAATGGTACGGCTTTGGTCACGCGTGCACGGTGTGAGGCCTAAGCTATTCACATGAATTTGTTTTGGGTTTGGTCACACATCTGTTGTATTTTCCCTCCCCAGACACAGGTAAAGTACAGGAAACATGAACAAGAGCACAAGGCCATATCGTGTAACATCGTGTCCAAAATAGAAATGTACAAGACATGAAGTAAACGAACAAAACCAGATAATGTACTTGCCTTGCTCAAGGTGATTGGAAAAAGGAAGTACAGCTTAATATCCACCTGGTTTTAGTATAAGTTGGTTAGCTTCTACCACTGACTATTTGTTCATCAATCTAGATTAGCTATATAACTATTTAGCTATAGATAGAATATCTAAATTAAATACTATAGTTCAAAATATGGTATAGGACGTGTCAATTTAACTAATATATGATACTTATCATCTTCTCTCCCAACCATCACGGTATAATCAACCAGATAGTAGCAAGTGGTTATTTAATTTTAATGTATTTAACTGGCCAAAGGTTATTGGTTACATAAGACCAATTATTAGCAAGAATGACAAAACACATATATGATAAATCTTCTAAAAAAAAATAAAAAAAATGATAAATCTTCTATTTTATATCTTAAACATAACTATCAATAGCTACTTATCGACTAAAATTGAATAATACTCAAGAGTCTATAGAATTATAAGAGCAGCAATCAATAAGACTAGTAGTAGCAGAACCTAAAAAGGAAATCTCTCAACACAATTAGACACAACCAGTTCACTTCACTAACCAACCCTTCATATATTAGCTACTACTCTTATCCACCCCATGCTGTACATCCTGACCCAATCTCAGTATCCAACATTCGGCTCACCACCTTGGCAAATGCTCAAAGCTTAGCTCACATAGAGTTCAAGCTCAATTGCACATTCAATTTTGAAAGATATTAGGCAGGAAGATCCCACAACTGATCTTGACTAAATTCAAAATTAAGTAATAGATAATATAGATACAATTATACTATTCACAAAACAACCCAAAATTGATCCCTCTAACCAATCTTAACTCCCTAACAAAGTGTCAGTAGGAAACACACATAGCTAAGGTCTCATGATACATGGGCAAGTATATAAACATAACACAATAATATAAAAATAAGCTCAGCTCTAAGTTAAAACATTTTAAAAGCTAATGGTTATGGGTTTAGGAGCTCCTTCCAAGCAGCCACACGTACACCCAACAAAACTGCATTCCTAGTTCGATCATTCCCTTCTAACTCCTGACTCCAGCATCGAACCACTTCTGCACCCGACCTCAACACAGGACACCAATTGAATACAAACACGGCACTTCAACGCGGTTGATCACATCTGGAGACACCCTTACTGAACCACACTGGACATACGGCCACAGACACGAACAGTACTGCAGGACACAAACGCATGATACAGACACGAACTCTGAATCACAAAATACAACTATTATCATAACCAAATCAACTAGGCGCCAAAATCCAATCCTTCATAAAACAGAATAATAAAAGAATAGAAAAATTTTACGTGGAAAAGAAAGGATCTAAAGAAGTCACAACTCCATAATTGGACTCTCCTTCTTCGTGTCCAAAAGTAATGGCAGGTCAGAGACATCAATTCGAATCTTCAACAACTGATGGATGGAATTAATGTGTTCCTATGCTCCATTATTTGACGTATTTACAAACAAGAAAAAAATCAACATCAGTTGACCTATCAAGAATGCCTAAATCCCCTGATCTGAACCAAAGTTTAAGATCAGCTTACCAGGAATGCCAATTCCAACCGACTTCCAGTAATCTAAATTGGATCAACCAAGGTGGACTCAGTCGCACACCCTTGCTCAAAATGGCAAGAACGAGATCGCACAACACCAAAATTGAAGAATTCATAGATTAAAACTTTATCCAACCAATTTAGGAATGATTCGAGTGCAATTATGCTTACCAATACTGGATCGATGGTTCTTAGGAAGAATTGAACTACCGGCGATGCAGATCGAAGAGATCCTCTCCCAGCCAAACTCTACTGGTCGGAGCTGACAACCTAGCGAGATCAAGATGATCCACCAGAAAAACCACCGATCGCCAGAGAAGAAGCGCTCGCCATTGCTGTTGTCGTCATTATGGAGATGAACTCTACTATCAAGGAAGCTCACGGTGGAGGAACTCGTCGCTGGTCGGGTCACACGGTGCCGAGAGCTCTGCTTTGAAGATGGCACCGTCGAAGTGGGGTGTGGCTCCGCCTTTAGTCGTTGGAGAAGAGCTCGATCGTCGTAGCCATCACCATCGTCGACAAAAATTAGGGTTAGGGTTAGGGTTCAGACGGTAAGAGATTTGGGAAAATAGAGAGGATGGAGAGAAGAGCTTGATGAGTAAAATAAATGAGCTAGAAAAGAAATGAGCCTCTCCCATTTAACTTATATAATGAAAAGCAGATTTGCATAAAAGTCCGCCAAACTTGAAGAATTGTAGATCTATACAAAAGTTGGTTATTCAGTTTGTTACTAGCTTGGGCAGGGAAAACCCAATGGAGGAAAAATAAAATAATTCAAATGTGGTCCAAAAGGAATCGTAAATTAGTTAGTTAGAAATTTCTAACCAACTAATTTATTGCCTGCAATGTCGATCCTATAATATTTATTCCAAAAATTTACTTAACACATTTCTAAAATAATTACTTGTAAAATACAATTAAGGAAGCTATTTAAATTATTAGGAATATTCCAAAATTTATAAGATCAAAAAAGCGGGATTACACGTACCACCAGTGTTTTCTGGAAGGAGCCGAGCTTGCTGTCGTCAGATTGTGACACGACCTTCTCGTTGGAAGAGAAAGTGGTCTCCAGCAGAGTCGCCAGCTTGTTTGCTATTAAAAAAGTATTAAAATAACTTTTATAAATGATCAAACTAAACTACAATGTAGGATTTCGATGGAATCCTTCTAGTATACTTTCGTTTTTATCTGGGAACCGTAGCAATGGAGAGGTGATTGTTTACTCCGTTGACGATCTGACGACAATCTTGAGCTCTCTGAAAGTCTGAGTTGCTCTAGAAGGTAATGAGTCGAAGCTGTTGAAGCTCTTGAAAGTATTAAGAATAATAAAGTGGTTGAAGAGGCTTCAATGAAGGAATGGTCCTTCTATTTATAGGCTGCAGAATGATCTGCTTATTCATGCATGGACATTTTGCACGTAGGGACACCACGTGTTTGACTTTGTTGGGCGTATAGATGATGCGCCGAGGAGCTGGAACTGAATCTGTTTGAACTGCGCATATTGGGCTGTGGAAGAGCTGACACATGGCAATTGTTGAGATTTAGTTGTTGCTAAGATCTTGGATGGTTTGCACCCGTTCGTGGGCAGGACTGAGTAAATGGCACGTGGCACGTGTACATTGCTCAAAGATCTTGGATTTCTTGCAGGATGATCTGCTTGGATGTGCCTAGGACCTGGCGTATGAAGAGACTTGGCATATGACTTTTGGGGGTCGAATAGAAAGTCTGGGCACATGGCTTTTGAGGCGCATGCAGAGTTCGGGCGTATCGCTTACTACAAAAATACTCCTATTTTGCAACTGTTTTAGTGCAATGCTTATATGGATGTTGCTGAAACTATAATTTGCAACAGTTACGTAACGGTTGAAACAACCGTTTCTAAATTAAATATATTTGCAATGGTTAGAGATTAACCATTGCCTAATACACCTTTTACAATGGTTCATAAATACTTGCTAAACGTTTTTCTCTTTTACAACGGTCAAGCAACAGTTTTAAGAAAGTGTTGTCAAAGTGAGTTGAATGGGCAACGGTTATGCAAGAGTTTTAAGTATTTATTACAAATTTATTAATATTTTGCAACGATTACATAAAGCCTTATAAAAAGGCTCATTGTTAGCAACAGTTGCGCAACAATTTTTGTAACATGTTACGAGTGGGCTTATTATTTGTAATGATTGTGCAATGACTTATTCTATTAGTTGCAATTTTTTTTGTTAAATAACAACATTTATGATAACCATTGTCAAAAGAATAAACAACTATTACAAAAATATTAATCTCGCAAGAATTTGTTTATAGTCGTTGCAAATTCAATGTCCAACTTGAATTTTGTTTATACACAATAGGGATTTAAGCATTAGAATTACTCGTATTAATTGGTTCCTTGTTCGCTAACAAAAAATATTAGATAATTAATATTTAACATCGATCCAAAAGCTTCAATTGATGAAAATAATATAAGTACATATATATTATTTACATGCAAATGAGCCTCTAGCCTAGTGGTAGAGAGGAGGCATGTAATCTAGAAGGTCAGAAGTTCGAGCCCCAGTGGCGATAAAAAAAAGTATTTGATATTGGTCGTTGCCTATTATCTGCGACAATTTTTAACCGTTGCAAGAAAAATTTTAGGCAACAGTTAACAACCATCGTGCATTACACAATATTTGCAATGGTTTGTTAATCGTTGCCAAATATATTATTGACGACGCAATGTAACCGTTACGCATTAACGTGAGATCCATTGAATAATACGTTATTTGCACCTATTTATAAAAATGTTGCAAAAACCTCATATAACCGTTGTAAGAGGAATCGGCAACGTTCGAATTTACAATGGTTGCAATAACTGTTGCGAATTAATTTTGCAACGGGTTATATAGTTTTTGTAATGGTTTTCGACCATTATAAGACACCCTAGTTTCTTGTAGCGGCTGTGAAGGCGCATGCGAGTGTTTAGTCGATCATGTGGCAGAGCATAACCGACAAAATAAGTAATAATGGTGCTGACATCGGCGGCTCTTCGTTCTCTGAAAAAGCTGTATGTTGAGTCTTCGGGACGCGTGCCGCTGTCATTTCTGTCCCTTAGCATTAAATGCTTGATGGGAAAAGTGTTTAGGTAGGCGCTTCTGCTAATACATCACTGGGCGCGTCAGTCGTGGAGCGCCGAGAGCTGAGGGGCGCATCTGTCTGAGGGGTGCATCTCCTTCGGTCAACCCTGTTGAGCATTTCGAGGCTCAAATAAATGACTTTAGACTTAGCTAATTTTGATATGGCAGATTTATTGCCATCAATGCTAGGTTCATCGTATTAAGTTCGGGGAGAGCTGCCACTTGGCGCATGGGTTTGGTTGCCCTGGCCTATAAATAGCAATGTTTGTGAAGAGAAGTTCGTTCTCATTTCACATAGTTTCCCATTGAGAATGAACTCGATCGATCCTCCTCCTTGGCAAGATATTACACTACAGGTTGCGGATCTCCTCGTTCAAAGAAGTTTTGACCTTGACAATGAATTCCTTCAGAAGACTGATACGTACCCAGAAAGCTATGGACAGAATAGTTCATGCGCATGCCCCTTGTCGACAGTGTTCTTCTATGAGACGGCGTTGGGTGCATATTGCATACAAAGATCAGGGTCGTCTTGTCCCGACTTTTATTATGCTAGAAGAGCTACCGGGTTTGGATTGATTGCCAACCCACGGTCTGTTCAATAACTACTTCATTAGCCGAAGCACTCGTGTGTTGACGAGGAAGTGATTCGCTCTGATAAGGAGGAATGATGCGCCTATACTGATACGTCAGAGTGATGCGCCTATGCTGTAGAGTTTAAAATAGGCTCTCTGTAGTAGACTTTCATTGTAATAAAACTTAGTTGTAAATAGATTTCCATATGAATAAAAATCTTCATGTCCTTTTTTATCTTTGTTGTTCTCTGAATGATGCGCTGATATTTTATCCTGAGTCTTTAGCGCATGATGTTTGTGGCGCATATAAAATTTTGTTCCTCTGATGCGCCGAAAATTTCATGCTTCTACAAGACCCCCTTCAAAGTTTTTAAAACTTTTAGACAAGTTTTGGAATACTTTGAACATGAAGCATGGGTAGTGGAGGTTTTGGGCGCATACCATGTTTGGGCGCATGATTGTTCCGCGCATAGACATGTCGGCACATACTCTTCCTGATTTAAATAAAAAAGATAATGCCTCGACTTGCGAGTGATTAATGATAATCTTTTGGAAGATTTACAGCCGTCAATTTCACGAAACTTGAAGCATTGCTTGCTGATGTCACGCCTCATCGAGTTACGCACGGTCCAAGCCTATAAATAGGGGTTTGGGTGAGAGAGAAATCTGCATTCCCTCATTTTTTGCATTCCCATATTAACAACCGTTTGATCTTGTTTAAGTCGTCTAATCTTAACCGTTGATTTGAATCATCCAAATCATTGGTTAAAATTAGATGACTAATTAAACCAACATTCAGCGGTAGATATCATGGAAATATTTGGGGATGCAAAAACTATATATATATATATATATATATATATATATATATATATATATATATATATATATATATATGGCTCTCTTTTTTCCATCTCTAGGTCGTCTTCTCTCCGTTGGCGGCGGATCTAGATCTGGGGGCCTCCCCCCTCCTCCGTCCAGCCCGCAGCCGTCGGCCGCCCCCCGCCCCCTCAACCCCCCCTCCCCCAACTCGACCAGCCCTCCATCCTCTGCCCACGGCCTGTTGTTCCTCCCCCCTAACATCTGCCCTCCCCCCTTGCTCCCTAACCCCTTCATCTTGCTTGACTCCTCTCATCCGCCTCTCTATCTTCATCGGCTCCCTCCCCTCCTCCCTCGCCTTTCCTCCAGGACTTCCCCCCTTGAGGCCTCCATTTATTCTTCGTCCCCCACCCTCCCTCCTTTACGCCCGACGGCAGCTGGCAGTGGGCGACCGGCCGCCCTTGGTGATGCGGCAGCCCAGCCCCCTAAGTCGTTCCTAGCAGCTGCTGGGGGCCTGCATATGGGACTGCCGGATCCGAAGCTCCGGACCCGTGTCCCTACGTCTTTAGAAGGTTCCCCATCGATCTCATTCAACGACACAAACATTGCTAAGCTCGTCCAGCCTTTTCGTTGGGCGCTGATCGGCAAATTCTCTTATTCTAAGCCTCATATTGCTTCGATAAGGTCCATTATTGAGAGATGTGGGTTCTCCGGAAAGGTAAATATGGGTGTTATTGACCAGAAGCATATACTCATCCGGCCGGCGGCGGAAGCAGACTACCTTTGCCTTCGATCCAAGGCTACATGGTACATTGGCAGGGCTCCAATGCGGCTCTTCAAGTGGACTCCGGACTTCGACACGAATGTCGAAACCCCTATTGCTCCGGTATGGGCTTCCTTTCCTGAACTTCCCCTCTTCCTCTTCGCTCGATCCTCGTTGTTTCTTCTGGCCCAGTGCCTGGGTACACCCCTGACCATCGACAAAGCTACTTCGACGTTGTCGAGGCCTAGCAGGGCCCGAGTGCTTGTGGACATGGATATCAGCAAGCCGCCTCCGTTGCGGATTCGGCTCATCCTTCCAGAAGAAGACAGCAAGTGGCAACCTATAGAAGTCGAAGCAGTCCCCCTATACTGCTCCTCTTGCCTTTATCAATACCATTCGGAGACGACTTGTAAGGTGTGCACGGATCGTGTGGAGCCTGTGTTGGACATCCCTGAAACTCATCCCAACCTGCCGAACAAGGGTCCCCTCTCGCCCATGCATCCCCCAGCTGTCCCCGCTCCAGGGGATCTCCTTAGTGTGGACGCCGGGCTGCCACATTGTCGGTCGGTTGCTGCGACCAACTCTGGTCAGGAGGGGCCTCCCCTCATTAGGGGAGGTGACAAACTTGGTATGCCAGCTGCTTTTTCCTCTCCTTCTCAGTATTCTCCGTCGTGTCACGACGATACCTCCACGAACGATCCTATGACGGATTCGTACCTGCTTGCCCAAGTCCTTCCATCCTTCCGCGGGAGCCCCCTCCTCCTCCGTCTCATTCTAGTTTCGTTCTCGGCTCTTCGGGTGCAACTGGCAACTTATCCTCCCCGGACTCGCACAGGCTGGCCCATACCATCCCATATACTCGCAGGATCCTCCCTCATCCTCCGGCTCATTATGTTAAGGTTGTCGGTTCTTGTAGCGACACGTCGCACCTGGAAGAAGACTCTTGTATGGACCCGCAGTGTCACGCCCCGATCCCGTTAGGGTCGTCCGTCTTGCCTGGATCCCTGCGGGATCGATCGTCCTCGCTAAGGCGTGATTCCGTACAAGCCTAAGTTGCGCTTGCACAAGGCCATGTACCTGCACAAAACAACTAGTCAAGCAAAAACATACGCACGCACCCATTAGTTAAGCAAAACACACGCACGCACCCATTTATTATAGAAAACCAAATATTGGACAAAGAGATTTGAAATAGAAAGACTTCTTTTATTGATAACTTGATAGGAATACAAGTACAAAGCTTTGCAAACTCAGAGTGCCTTATATTGGCTACATGATTCTCTTTGAAACTCTCTTTTGAAAAAAGCTGCAATGCCCATACATGATATCCCTTTATTACAAGCTGGAATTGAAAGACACCTTCAAAGGAAATAAAAACTTGAAACTTGACTGGAATGAAAATGAAACTTCGAGGCGATCCACGAGCTCTACTGGGCTAGACGAGCTTCGGTGTCTCTCTTGAAATCTCCCTGTCTCCTTTTGCTTTCTGAAAAGGAAGCCCACAACGTGGGTCAGCACACATCATGTACTGGCGAGCGGCTTTTGGCCGAACTCGCAAATCTCTGCACTAATTCAACATGTTGAGCTAACATTTACTAGTGATCTTTCTACTTGTCTAGGTTCTTTTTAACAATTCATAAGAACATTATAGTAGAAATATATCATAAGCAACTTACCAACGCCGGCAGTCATCCCTGCACAAAACATGTTAGCACAATTTGCATAACGAGCAATTCATGTTCATTCTTGCAGATATTGAAGTTGTCATTCGGGTCATGCAGGTGGACTATTCTACATGTTGGTCCATAGATTATTCCCATGATTAGCCGCTGTGACTCTTTGGTTCAGCTCGTCGCTAAGGACTCAGATGTCGGGTACCATTTTAACATGGGTTTCTTTTACCCAGGGTGCTCATAATCTCTCCTAGGCCGAGCGGTTCCAGGTGCCCCCAGATACCACCCGAGAGATAAATATTGCCTTGTATATAAGTTATCCGAGACCAAATGCATGCTCTAGCCGTTCTATCAAATGAGACACACTTGGACTTATGTACAGATATATGACACATTTATTTCGTGCCTTCAGATTCCTCTCAACACGTACAAGTTCGTATGTACATGTCTACATTTCAAGCATACTAGTGACAAGCAGATGATCATTCATATCGAGTAGATAGAGTAGCAATACATATTCTTGCAATTGATTCGATTCAATTATCTTCTCTTATCTTTTGTTGATGTGGTATCGTTGATCATCGGGACAAGGCAATAGAGTGAACTAGAGATCATTTTTCTTAGGCGTACAGATCAATGTTTGTTCGATTGAAGCAACTCACCAAGATGAATCTTAGTTGAGAGAAGGAGGGACTTCACGTGCCGTTCACGAACAATTCACGCGGCCTACATTGGCACCAACAGTTGATTAGCATACTTCGTCTCTTTCTCTCAAGATTCGGAATGAATGCGAAATACGATGAAAGCGAACAATGAAAACCAATCATCGAAAACCAACACAAAAACGCATTCATCAAAACCAAGCAGCGAAAGAAAACATTCAGCAAAACCCTTGGATTCATTTCAATAGAAGCCAATCCATCAATTAGAAAGGTTCATTGCATTTCATTCGTGATCAATCGATATCGGCAAAGGTTTCACCAAATACTCAGTTCATGACTGAGTCAACAAGCCGTAGGTATTACATAGTGGACCGCAAGGAGCGGGGTACTACATGCAGCACCCGGAAGAAGCTCCGCACCAATCCGCTGTGGCATTCAGGGAGTCCATGGAGGCTAGAAAGCAGGGGAAAAAAAGAGGCGGCAGAAGAGGAGAGAGCTCTCCCCATGATCCTGAGGTCGGCGGGCAAATGCCCCCGTTCCTCCTCTCCTCCCTCTAGATGTTGAACATCCTCTCTTGGAATGCAAGAGGGATAGCCAATAAGTTGACCATGAGAAGGACTAGGCTCCTCTGCAGGGTTCATAAGGTGTCAATTTTGATTATCATTGAACCGAAAGTTCTCCTCGACAAGCTCACTCACATCCAACTTCAGCTGGGTTTCTTGGGAACGATCGCGGGGACGAAGGATATTTGGATTCTCTACAGGCATGGTCTAGACCTTCACACAATTTGTGATGTAGTGCAGTCGCTTACTGTCACCATTGACCATCCAAAGTTCTCTCAACTTGCAGTCATTTCTGCGGTTCATGGCAGCTATTCTAAGCGGGACCGCAGACTGCTTTGGACGCACCTTGCTGCAATCGGGAAGCAGTTTCCTGACAAGCCTTGGGTGTGCATTGGCAATTTCAACGCTATCTTGGACGTTGCCGAGAAGCAAGGTAGGAGACAGCCTTCGGCTTCGTCGATTGCAGACTTTGCCAACTATATTCTGGATACTGGTCTCTCCTCCTCTCCCTTCTCGGAGTGCGATTTCACCTGGTGCAACATGCAGAAGGGGAGGCAACGCCAACGCTCTCGATTGGACAGAGTCTTGATGGACTTCCGATAGTCTGACTTAGTGGACTCTTCGGTCATTAATCTCAATTTTCGGGAGTTCGTCCACTCTCCGATCTTGCTCGAGATTCGGCCCAAAGCTCAGGTTGCCACGAGAGCATTCAGATTCCAGAATTTCTGGACGAGACACCAGGACTTCATTGAGACCGTACGTGGGGCGTGGACCTCTTTTGATTGCCTTGATCCCTTGTACCGTGTTGCAGGGCGGCTTAAGGCGACGAGGAGGGCTCTTGCGGTTTGGAGTAGGTCTGAGTTCGGGGACATCTTTGCGAAGGCCAGGGCGACGGAGGCTGCAGTGAACTGTGCCGAAGGCGCCTTCCAATCGGACGCCTCGGGGTGAACAGAGCGGCTCTGAACTTGGCGGCTGCTAAGTTGAGATCCAGAACCATAATAGAGGAGGTATTCTGGAAGCAGAACGCAAGACTCAGGTGGGCGGTGGATGGTGATAAGAACTCCAAGTACTTCCATGACTGTGTGAAAGGGAAAAGAAAGGCGCTGCACATCCATAAAATCTCAGACAACGAAGAGAATCTTTTGACAGAGGAGAGGGACATCTAGAGGGGGGGCATGCACTCACTTTAAGCGCCTCTTCGAGAAGGAGTTGATCTTTCCGGATGCGGATCTCATTGCCACCATTCCGGATCTTGTCTCGGAGTAGGACAACGTTGAGCTTACTCGGCTTCCCTCTGCCGACGAGGTTAAGGAGGTGATTTGGCGTATGAGCAAGGATAACTCCTCCGGCCTGGATGGGTTCTCGGGGAACTTCTTCCGGCACTGCTGGTCCATTGTCTGCAGGAACACTGTTGAGGCCATCAATGTTTTCTTCCAAGGAGATAGATATCCGAAAGCGATGTCGATCACCCTCTTGGTCCTCATCCCTAGGGTATCTAATCCCTCCTCCTTCTCGGATTTTAGGCCTATCAGCATGTGCACTTTCTTCAACAAGATTATCTCCAAGATTTTGGCTAATAGGATGGCCCCCATTCTGTTGAAGATCATCTCACCTGAAAAAGTGGCTTCGTCCGAGGTCGAGACATTGTCGACAACATCATGCTGGCTTAGGAGCTGATCCACTGCCTCATTAGTCTGGCCCGTGGAGGGAACATTGCCACCAAGCTGGACATAGAGAAGGTCAACGAGGCTTGATTGGCACTTCATGATTCAGATGCTTAGGGCCTTCGAATTCGGCGAAGCTTGGATTGATATTATTTGGAGAACCATATCGGGCTGCTGCTTCTCCATTCTAATCAATGGGGTGGCTGCTGGTTACTTTCCTTCCTTCAGCGGTGTCAGGCAGGGAGATCCCATCTCCCCCATCATCTTCATCATGGCGGCTGAAGCGTTGAGTAGAAATCTCAACAAAATAGGGGATATTCCTCAGTTCTCTCACTTCCACACTGCTAGCGGCTGTTCCATCATCACCCACTTGGCATACGCTGACGACGTCCTCATTTTTTTGGCAAGCGATATGGGTTCGATGGAGGTGGTTATGTGCATATTGTGCAGATATACTCGGGCATCTGGGCAGCGTATAAATGCGGCTAAAAGTTTCATTTACGTTCATCGTTCTGCTGACACGTCTAAAAGGGAGGCTTACGGGGAGGCTATTGGCTTCGAGATCAAGGGACCACCTTTCGTGTACCTTGGTTGTCCGCTTTCGTACGGCAGGAAAAGTACCATTATGTTTGAGCCGTTGATGGGCAAAATCAGACAAAAGTTGGAAGGGTGGCACAATTGTATCCTCTCTCCGGGCGGGAAACTGACACTACTGCAGCATGTCCTCTACTCTATCCCTATCTACAACCTTGCTGCCCGTGATCCTCCGAAGAAGGTGCTCTCCAACATCGAGAGCATGTTTGGCAGATTCTTGTGGGGGCACAAGAGGGGAAGCGACAAGCGGATTTGGTCAAGCTGGAACAACCTTTCTGGTCCGACGGCGGAGGGTGGTATGGGGCTCCGGAAGCTTAACGACATCGTGGATGCTTTCTCCATTAAACTTTGGTGGAAGGCCCGCACATCCTTGTCCCTTTGGAGCCAATTCCTCAATGTCAGGTATTGTAGCCGCACTCATCCTTCGCAAGTCATCGCTAACAGCAATGCGTCGGCTTCCTAGCGGCAGATCCTCCATGGTCGGGACCTAGGGGACCGATACATTCCTACTCTAGAACCCAGGTCGGGGAAGAGCTCGGATGGCGTGGAGGAGAAGGTGGCAAGGGCCACCGCACCAGTGGGGATGAAGGCTAGGTCGGATGGGTCAGCTTTGGGGGACCGTGCGACAGGAGGCTCACCCCCGCGCGCGGTTGAGGCAATTCCCCTCTTGTTGGGCGCACTTATCAGCAGGATGGGGATGGTCCTTCCACGGACTATGAGGAGGGTACCGCCCACGGCGGCGTCAGGTATCGGTGGGTTGCTAACACATCGGGTTTGTTTTCCACGACATCGGCATGGAATGTAATCAGGGAGAGACGTCCTATTTCTAAAGTGATGGCAAACTTCTGGCATCATCGTATTCTGCGCAAATGGTCTATCCTTATCTGGAGGGCCAGACGGCGGAAGCTTCCGACTGATGATGTTCTGAACCAGCTCAGATTTAGTCTAGCGTCGATATGCCACTGTTGTGCAGACCCTGAGGTGGAAGACATCGACCACATTCTTGCCAGTAGTGAGCGGGCACGGGAAGTCTGGGGTCATTTCGGGAGATTACATCAAATGGAGGAGTGGAGCCAGGACAGGATCATCGTGTCGCACCTGGGAGCTTGGGAAGCCAACGCCGCGGCCATCGATCGACGCATTACTGCGGCATCTATCATTTAGGTATTGTGGAAGAACAGAAACAAAGCCAGGTATGAAGGGAACAACTTTAGCAGCGTCAAGATGATTGCGGAAATCGATCGGCAGATTTCCTTGGTGGAGCGTCCTTCTCCTTCCCCGGGGTTGCCTTTCCTTCCCCGGGGTTGCCTTTTGTCTCCCCATTTTTTTTTCTTTTCGGCTCTGCCAAGCATCTGTTTGTGGGTGTGCGGTTTTTGTGGGAGCTTGTTTTTGTTTTGCGTTCTTGTGGATGGGTTAGGGATCTGTGGGGGCGTTGGAGTATACTTGTATAGGGTGCCTCGTTTTGGCCTTTATATATATATATATATATATATATATATATATATATATATATATATATATATATATATATATATTTTTTTTTTTTTTTTTTTTTTTTTTTTTTTTTTTTTTTTTTTTTTTGAAGCAATGGGTACTTGTGGCGAACTCGCATATATATATATATATATATATATATATATATATGTCCTATTTTGATGTTTATTCAAATTGAAATTGGCAACGAATAAATAGTTCCATAACATTTTTCTGGAGAGAGTAGAATTTATTTTAAAGTATATATGTCTTCTTCGATGAAAAAGGAGACTATATGTCTTTTTATATAAAATTTCAATTTTTATGCATGTGTGCCTTGTATCGTAAGCTAATAATTTTTTATTGAAGTATCTACAAAATTCATGTCCACCCCTATTACCCATCACTAAATATTTCTCAAAATCACACATTTCTTAGGTACAAATTAACGTGATAAAGTTATTAAAAAATATACAAATAATATATTAAGCATTAGTTATATGGATTTTTATTTTGTACGTATACTACATTGAAAGTACAAAATATTTGGACTCCTGATTGCCACTAATCCATATCAAGTGATATCATGAAATAAATAAGTTTCTATTTGCAAGAAGAAGAAGAAGAAATTTAGATGCTGCTCCTCCTATTATCATCAAAAAAATTATGAAAATTACAGACGAAAAAAAAAGACCAAATTAAATCATGATCCAGCTGGTGCGAGACTGAGATGCAAGTCCAACCCACAGGCCTCGTCCATCCCTCCCGAACCCGGTTCAGCGTACCGGTTCACGCGCTCCCGGCCTGCTCGACCCGGACCGTCGTTCCTCGGCTCGCCGCCGACGTAGAACATTCCGGCCGCAGCCGGGTCCCGCAGCACGTGGAACGGTGGGCCCGGTCGGGAGAAGTAGACGCACGAGTTCGCCGGAGGAGGAGAGAAGGAGGGGGAGGGTAGAGTGGATGACCGGGGCTCGGCAACCGGAGCTCGGCGGATGCCGCTTGGTGCAGCTGCGCTCGCTTGAGCTGCTGTCGCTCTTTCTTGTGCGCGTTCTGGTGGCCTCCGAGAGCCTGGGAGTTGGCGAACTCCCGGCAGCAGTACTGGCACTCGTACCTCCTCGCGGCGGTGTGGGTTGAGGAAGAAGGGGAGGACGTCGGGGACGACAACACGTTGGAGGAGGTGACAGTGTCGGCGGAGGCGGAGGAGGCGGAGGAGGCGGAGGTGGCTTTGTCGGAGACGTGGAAGCCGAAGAGCTTCAGTCGGGGCTTGGACGACGTCCCGACCATAGTGGGGAAATTAAAGAGCAATTGTAAGAAGAGAAATGGTGCATGTGTTGTGTAGTCCTGGTGGAGAGAGGGGTTGGGGTTGTGCCATTATTTATGTGTTTGAAAAGCTAGGAATAGGATGCAAAAAATGTTCTTTTTCTCTATAAAAAAAAAAAAATCACCCATCATGTGACATATGACATGGCTGCTGACAGTGGTTAACCCAGAATAATGCTTCGTAATTCATCTTTTACTGTTCTTCGTCTCTTGAAGTGCTCTCACAAATCTAACTAATGAAAAAAAAATATAGAGCGCAATATTTTTTGCTAAAAATTAAATTTGATATCCTCAACTATTACAGTTTTTAACTTCATATTCTAAACCTTTTTTGTTCGACAACTTGATACCATCAACTATTGAATGTCCAAAATGGCTTTTGGTGCCAGCGACCGGTGCATATAGAGTTAAGTGGGCTTTGCTGGTTGCAATCCACGTGCAAGTCCTTGCATTGAAATCAAAGTAGTCTAAGTTAACTAAATGAAGTGCCTTATGAATATGCTTGAAATGTAACACACCAAATGATAATGAGAAATTCATACAAGTGAGTTAGATAACGTACTTACGACGTGCTAGAACCCGAGGCAGGGACACGCCCTTGACATTGAAAGTTCACTTGAATTACGTTAAGTTATTTCATATGAATTGTTGGCTAACTTGGTTTACATTGAACAGGGAAGGTCGGACGGTAAGTATGGATAAGTCGTGCATGTATTTTCATGCGACACTTGAATTTGGCAAGACGGGATAGGTTATTAAATATGCCATGAAAACGATCCTAAGGCAAGATTAGAAAGACAATGAATGATAGAGATGCACAAAAGTAAATGGAACATGTTTGGTAATGATAGCATTGTGGGCGAGCTAGCCTCCCCACCAGTGCATAACAATGTACTGATAACCCCACAGTCTACTTGCAGGATACAGGTATCGTCGGCGGGTGCGGAGCTTTCCTCGAACGTGCTAAGGCGCGGAGCTATCTCTGGAGCCTTGGAGCGTTGCAAGAAGCTGGAGCACCATATACAGGACATAATGTATCAGAACATCGCCATAAATTATTCCATCTTGTAAGCCACTTGGCACGCCTTTTAGGTTTCAGGGAGAGAGAGCTTGAGAGATTTGTAATATCGGCCTAGCGCCGCTTGTAAACTTCTTAAAAATCAATAAAGAGTTTGAATTCGCTTCCACTTGTGTTCATTTACTTTCCGCTGCAAATGGGGACACTCTGTGCGACTCTGTGGCCTAGCTCAAATCGGCCGTTTCTGGACTTGGCCTTGCACGGGCGCAACGTAGGCCCGTGCGGCATCACGCCTTAGCGAGGACGATCGCTCCTGCGCGAGCGGGGCGTGACAGATTGGTATCAGAGCACGGCTTTACGTCCTTGGACTTCATTTCGATTCGCTCAGTTTTAAAAGCTCATTGAAACAAAGAAGTGTACGCTCTCTCTCATTATGCCTTGGGATGTTCCATACAATAAGTCTAATATTTTTCAAAAGCTCGTACGAGTACTCAGTTGGACGGGATCGATAGGCGAAGGCCTTTGTGCCACCACGACGGACTTGAGTTGGAAGGAACCGATGCTAAGAGTTAGCAAACGCAGTGCGTGCTTGAATGAGCTTACGCTGACAGCAAATGAGTACCCGAGACCAAAGTATAGTTCGAACGGGATGGTTATGCACGCAGCCTTTTGGCTAAGTTGTGCAGAGTATCGCACACCTAGACCTTCTGGTGCAAACGAGTTGCGAGTGAGATCGATTATCGCTCGAACGAGAATAAGTGAGCATGCGAACTCGAATATAGTCCGCACGGAATAGCTATGCACACGACCTTTTGGTTATGTTGTGCCGCATGTTGCGCACCTCGACTTTTGGTGCAATCGAGTTGCGAGCGATATCAAGTACCGCTCGGTCAGGAACGAAGCAACGCTTAGAGTGTATATCGATAGAAACGCTATCAAACTAACGCTTAGGCGTGCACGAAAGATTTATTAGATTTTGAGGATTTGTGCAAACGACTTAGTACGTCGAGGCGACGTGAACGATTATGCTAGAATTCGTCGAACGAACCTGAGGGATGTCTTAGCACATGACGCGAACGTGATGGAGGACTAGATCGTATGACTTGAATCCGAGTGGTGTATGTGATAGGTTCGGAGAAGAATAAGAATGAGTGTCGAGTGGCTCGAACCCTGAGTGGTGTATGGACGTCATAGAAATTGTTCGAGCGAGACTAAAGGATATACGGATAGAACGGGTATGTCGGCGAGGCGATGCGATCGCACAAAGCCTTAGAACGCGTCACGCTTAGTTGGTCGTGACTTCGAATGTCCCGAACGAGATGTCGTTCGGACAACTTGTCCATGGAAAATGCAAGTTAGAAAATGATTCGGAACGATGAATGAAAATAAATGGTCTTGATCGAGGAAACTTAGAGGATCGCGCGTACGATTTCGGATGGATTCGAATGAATTGTGACTTGAACTTGGACAACGATCTTGAAACTAGCTTGAGGAATAGCGATCAAACTTGATCTTGAATATCGAGGAAATTATAGAATATCCAACTCGGACAACAGCATCAATGCACGACTCAAAATCGGTTGCAAAGGAAGATCGTCAGGTTACGCATATCGTCGATGGTATTGAGGCGTATCAATGATCGATATACGATAACTTGGGGGTACTCTGACTCGGCGAATGACGAATCGTGCAAATGTCATTGTCCCGTTGAATGCTATACTTGAGATGTTAAAAAAAATGTGTCGAGGAAAAAGGTAGACTTGGCTCGAGGATTTTCTAGTTGAACGCATGACGGTTAGACTTCCAAATTGATTTGGCTTGGATGAAAATGTGAATGCTTGGATTTGCTTTGTTGACAACCACAACGTTGACGTTCTTGTCTTATGCGGGCCCAACTCCAGCCTCGCACATACGTCGTGCCGGATTATGACGATCACTCCGCATGAGCGCTGATATGGTGATTCATACAGCGGGAGTGATTGAACTTGGATGGCATGGCAATTTGATTGCTTCGACTTATGGTTTGATGCGAAGGTGGACTCGAGAATAAATTTGTGTGCTTGAAGAATTGAACTTGAGGATTGAGTAGGTCCAATCCGCGTATCGAGAATGGGTTAGTCTAAAACTCAAACAAGAGTTACGCCCCGATAAGAATGATTATTCCGCGGGAGCGTTGCATGGTGATTCATGAACCGCCGTGGATAATCGGACTCGCGTGAGATTAGGGCGCAATGTATTGTCGAGCTGGATGACCTCGTGATCGAATACATGAATTGGTTAGAACTGGTGATTGAACGAAATTAAATATGTGCAACGTAAGTCTCGATGCGAATTAGGTGATCATGCTCGATGTTTAGAAATTTGAGTGAAACGAACTTGGGCAGGAACTCCCGTACAAGCGAACAAATGGTTTGACCATAGGATTTGGGGCGAGCGTCGTGCAACGACCTTGCACGACGAGCCACGGACCTGTCGTGTAGCTATGACCTTGTGAGCTGACCTAGCGGATAGGCGGACGACCCTATGCCGAGTGATTGAACCTGTGCGATGGCATTTACAGTATCGTCTGGATGGACGATAGACTTGGGCAACAAGACTTAGAGTAGGATGGGGAATTAGGAGTGTGCGTGAACGACGACGAGATTGACCCCAAACGAAGGGAATGATAGGGACGGATGATGCGCAAGTAAAAGTTGGGATAACAAATTGAATCGTTGTTAGGAACGAATACTTGACGATGGTGCAATACTTGGTTTTGAATCGGACGAAAATTACTTAGGCTTGGTCGACCCCGCTAAGAAGAAATTATACTGATTTCGTGGACAATAACGCTTGAGAAGCGAATCGAATCGTCTCGAGGACCGAGATAAACGATATGTGATACACACATGAGTTTGGTTTTAAATCGAAGTTAGCGAAACGATCGACAAATCAAAACTATCACGAGTAGCTTGTCCGACTTCGCTAATCGCTAAGCTTGGTTGAAATGTACGTGTTCGGGGGACGCCTTGGATACGTGCACGATCCAAACTCAGCGATATGATGAACTCGAATGTAGCTGCAAGTGGGTGTTACGATGCGCATAAACGAAAGTGAGTTTGCCTCAGCCTACGACACTCGTATTTGACGAATTACAATGCACCTCGTACAACCGTTTCAGTCCCATGATATATCGAAATAGCAACCAAGTCGAAGAAATGCGACAATTGAATAAGTACCATCAACTCTAAAATGAATAAGAAGTCATTCAATGAAATCGACCAAATATATGCAATACAAAACTTGAACAGGTATCGAGTATGGTTCGATGCCATCGAACGATAGAGCCGTTCAATAGAATTGTCTAAGATACGCACACAACATGAGTTAGGGAACGGTAGGATGACCTGCACTCAGGAAGTCTCGAGAACGAGACTTGTTTTGAGTGGTGTATTATGTAATGTCCCGCTCCGCCTTAGCGGAACGCCGATTCAAACGGCAAGTATAACGACTCAAACGAGCCGTCGACCCGAAGAGTTGGCATCGACCTGATGAAGAATCGATGCAAGGCTTACATTGGCCTGTCAAGATGAATCCAGACTTAGACTTTCAAAGGCACGCTCAGAGTATCGCTCGGCCGATGCGAACATCGCTAAGGTGGGTGGCTCCGATGAACCCGTCTGTGCTTAGCCTAGACACATAATAATACGGACACTATCACTGAAATCGTTAGGCGATAACACTGCACATGCTAATAAATGACCCAACGCACCTAGCTAAGGGATTAATCCCATCTTGTATGCTTGTATAAAATATAGAAAGAAATATGGAAAATACGAGAACTCTTGCACCGCGCTCCACGCTCGTGCTAAGGCATAAGCTTACGTTCAAGTTCCTTATGCGTTCAACAATGAAACAATGAATGGTTTACAACAATAAAACGGGAAGACTATCAACATAGTCGCTCCAAGTAGAGTTTAGCAACATTGAAAGGCTATAGGACTGATGGGTCGCCAAGGCGACTCCCGCACGGAAAGTTACATAATGTATAAATGAAGAATGAACGAATAAACAAGTGAATGAATGAATCAACGAAAGGATGAATACGAAATTGAATCAATGAACGAATGGACAAGTGAAAGAAAGAAATGAATAAATGAATAAAAGATAAGAAAGAAAGGAGTGGTTAGCGACAGGTGTGACGGGCACGTGCAAGGGGGCTCGCTACCCGCGCTGCACGGACGCCAACCTAGTCGATAACGTATTGTGGCTATGGGTTAGCCTATGACAAGTTAATACGAAATGGTCGTGGACAAACGGCACGAACGAGGGGTGGCGAATGCTGTGACCGTAAAGAAAAAAAGATTCTGCGACATGATCAAAGGGGGGATATGCCGGCCTAGGCGGAATCAAAATGGCTTACGGGCTGCCTGGGTGTGGACTTGGCCATCCAGGGGACGTAAGTGCAGCAGTATTTTCAAGAGACTAACGGGGTGTGTGCCAGCCCGCACCCTACGTTGGTTGAGAAATACAACGGCTTGGATGTCCAAAATGGCTTTTGGTGCCAGCGACCGGTGCATATAGAGTTAAGTGGGCTTTGCTGGTGGCAATCCACGTGCAAGTCCTTGTATTAAAATCAAAGTAGTCTAAGTTAACTAAATGAAGTGCCTTATGAATATGCTTGAAATGTAACACACCAAATGATAATGAGAAATTCATACAAGTGAGTTAGATAACGTACTTACGACGTGCTAGAACCCGAGGCAGGGACACGCCCTTGACATTGAAAGTTCACATGAATTACGTTAAGTTATTTCATATGAATTGTTGGCTAACTTGGTTTACATTGAACAGAGAAGGCCGGACGGTAAGTATGGGTAAGTCGTGCATGTATTTCCATGCGACACTTGAATTTGGCAATACGGGATAGGTTATGAAATATGCCATGAAAACAATGAATGATAGAGATGCACAAAAGTAAATAGAACGTGTTTGGTAATGATAGCATTGTGGGCGAGCTAGCCTCCCCACCAGTGCATAACAATGTACTGATAACCCCACAGTCTACTTGCAGGATGCAGGTATCGTCGGCGGGTGCGGAGCTTTCCTCGAACGTGCTAAGGCGCAGAGCTATCTCTGGAGCCTTGGAGCGTTGCAAGGAACTGGAGCACCATATACAGGACATAATGTATCGGAACATCGCCATAAATTATTCCATCTTGTAAGCCACTTGGCACGCCTTTTCGGTTTCAGGGAGAGAGAGCTTGAGAGATTTGTAATATCGGCCTAGCGCCGCTTGTAAACTTCTTGAAAATCAATAAAGAGTTTGAATTCGCTTCCACTTGTGTTCATTTAATTTCCGCTGCAAATTGGGACACTCTGTGCGACTCTGTGGCCTAGCTCAAATCGGCCGTTTCTGGACTTGGCCTTGCACGGACGCAACCTAGGCCCGTACGGCATCACGCCTTAGCGAGGACGATCGCTCCTGCGGGAGCGGGGCGTGACACAACCCCCCCCCCCCCCATTCGCATGCCCCCCTCCTCCGTTGCCCTCTCCCTCGTCCTCCTCCTCCTCCTCCCACTGCCCTCTCCCAAATTGAACACAAATCTTTTGATTCAATGGTTAAACTAGAATAATGCTTCATAATTGTCTTCCACTGTTCTTCGCCACTTGTAGAGCTCCAAGAAAAAAAAAATCATAGGCT
This sequence comes from Iris pallida, assembly GCA_029216955.1. NCBI lineage: Eukaryota > Viridiplantae > Streptophyta > Magnoliopsida > Asparagales > Iridaceae > Iris > Iris pallida. The sequence goes on along the minus strand of JANAVB010040015.1, from coordinate 2,412,343 downwards.
CGTAATATTTGTTTTTCTTTTTTTTTCCTTTTTTTCTTTTTGCTAAATTTAATTTGATATACTCAACTATTACAGTTTTTTAACTTAAAATCCAAAAAAAATTTATCAACTTGATACCATCACCTATTGAATATTTTTAACTTTGTACCATCCGTCAATTATGGGTCAAACTTTTCGCTAAAAAACTAAAAAATAAAATAAACCCTAAAATATCCGTCCCCCCTCCCACTCCAAACCCCCTATCCCTGGTTCAGCCCAACCCCCTAACCCTGATTCCGCCCAACAACCCCCCCCCCCTCCCGCCACCACTCGCACCACTCTCTTTCTGTTGCCCCTTCCTGCTCCTGCCCTCCTCCACCGGTTGTCCCCTCCCGAGCCCCCACCTCCCGATGCCCCCTCTCGCTCCCCTTCTCAGCTGCCCCCCTTCCTCCTGTCGTCCGTTGTCCCGTTGTTGCTATCTTTGTCGTCACCGCAGCCGAAGATGGGGGACAAAATGTAGGTAGAAATATTTTTGTCATTTTTTTTGTGGTTAACATCAATAGGATATTAAGTTGTACAATAATAATTGAGGTATCAAATTAATATATATCAAAGTTTATGATACGAAGTTGAAAAACTATAATATAATAGTTGATGGTATCAAATTTAAAAAAAAAAAATTGGTAACACAAGATAAAAAATCGGTTTTGTAATTGCAATCGTAATTTACTGTCGGTCGTGCACTGTGACGAACTCTGCATTAGTTATACCGTAGAAGCATTACAGCACCCTGGCTGGCGACGATGACAACAACAGAAACTCATAAGAGCATCATTAGTAGTTGGGACTCTCCAATGCAATTTGGAGCCCAAAATTTCAAAAAAAAAGGTAAATGTAGAATGGGTTGGGTTTGTATGAGAATGGTAGGAAATGACAAAGTGAGCTCCAGTCCAAAAAATTGTGTGGTCAAAAATTAATGTAGGAAAAAAATAATATAAAGTTTAGAATCTAGAAAGTTGGGCTCCAAATTGGAACTTACTATTCTACAAAACGAGTTTCTACAATCTAGAATCTAGAAATTGGGAGGCCCAACCCTTAGCACCCATGGATGGGTTGGGACCGAAATTGTAGAAATTGGGACTAGAAATGAGACTTATTATTCTACAAAATGAGCTCCTACATTCTAAATCTAGAATCTAGAAAATGGGATGGGCCTTACTAATGATGCTCTAAGAGAATGATAAAAGAAAAAAAAATTTGTGATTTGATTTTGGTTTTGTGTAGGAAAAATGAAAAGTACAGGTGTAGTCGATAGTGTGCGGGTAGGGCTGCAAATGAGCCAAGCCGTTCGCGAGCTGCTCGAAGCTCGGCTCGATAAAAGCTCGTTTGAGCTCGGCTCGATAAGTAAACAAGCTGAGCTCAAGCTTCATTTTTGAGCTCGTTTAATAAACGAGCCAAGCTCAAGCTTAGAAGTACTCGGCTCGTTTGAGCTCGCGAGCTGGCTCGTTGATGAGCTTGCAAGCTGGCTCATTTAGAAGCTCGTCTAGGAGCTTGTTTAGAAGCTCGTTTGTCCTTTGTTGAATTCTAAATATATGTATATTTGTGTGCACTGTATATTTATATGTCCTTAATAATTGATATTAAGGGACTTTTGAATTAATAATATCACAGGTACTCGAATTCAAATCTAACTAAATTGAAATCGAGCTCGTTAAGCTTGAAATCAAGGTTAATGAGCTTGAAATAAAGTTGAGCGAGCTTGAAATCAAGCTTAACGAGCTCGATTTTGAGCTTATCAAACTTGTTTATCAAGCTTGTTTATTAAGCTTGAATCAAGCTTACTTATCAAGCCAAGCTCGAGCTCAAACCAAGCCAAGCTCAAGCTTAACATAAACAAGCTCAAGCCAAGCTCAAGCTCTAAAATAAAAAAATTATCAAGCTTGAGCTCGAGCTTGAGCTCGATTAATTCTAGTCAAGCCAAGCTCAAGCTTACAAAAGCTTGGCTCGGCTTGGCTTGTTTGCAGCCCTATGTGCGGGGGTTACTGTTGGGCTGTGTGTCCCTCCCATTCTACCGCCCATGCCCTGTCTTGCTCCCACACCAGCAGCAGCGCTAGCCAAATATGCCCATCTCCTCCCTTTCTTTATTTCCTCCCATCTTCTTCCACCTTTTTTTTATACCCATTTCATATTTTTGTCCTTTTTATTTTTTTTGTTATGCTTCCATATTCCTCTCGTCCTATTTGTTGATCATGTTTAATCTTCCATCCCCCCCCCACCCACACACACACACACATAGGAAGAGGATTAAAAGACCCGCACCTGGAGTCCCGCGAGCGCAACCCCCCCCCCCCCAGTGTATCGTTGCATCAGCGGACCGCATGGGCCCCGCGTCCGCTCGATCCAACGGTCGAGATGGACAGGACTCCCGCAGGACACCGAAAACAGGACTCCCGATTATATATATATATATATATATATATATATATATATATATATATATATATATATATATATATATATATATATATATATATGTGCGATTATATATATATATATATATATATATATATATATATATATAATATATATATATATATATATATATATATATATATATATATATATATATGATCTCATTGTCACATATATATATATATATATATATATATATATATATATATATGTGACAATGAGATCATATATATATATATATATATATATATATATATATATATATATATATATATATATATATATATATATATATATATATATATATATATATATATATATATGTGACAATGAGATCATATATATATATATATATATATATATATATATATATATATATATATATATATTTGTGACAATGAGATCATATATATATATATATATATATATATAGATATATATATATATATATATATATATGATCTCATTGTCACAAATATATATATATATATATATATATATATATATATATATATATATATATATATATATATATATATATATATATATATATATATATATGCGACAATGAGATCATTTTCCGTGGCTGTAGCCCGTTGGGAACGGTGGAGCACCCCAGCACAGTGGCGCTGTTTCGAGCCCCCTTGGAGACATGCCTCCAAGCACCATTAAGTATATATATATATATATATATATATATATATATATATATATATATATATATATATATATATATATATATATATATATATATATGCGACAATGAGATCATTCTCTAAGATTAATATCACACCCATCTTCTGAGGTTGCTAGTCAGGGACGTCATTTAATTTCCTTCAGGAGAAATTAAATGGGGTGCGGTGCTAGTACGAAGCTGAGGTGCTTCGGCTTCGGCTGCATGAGCCCTTCGGGCTGGAATGGTGCCTTCGGGCCAGGATTGTATATATTGGCCTTCGAGCTGGGATGACATGCCTTCGGGCCATGATTTTATGTATTGGCCTTTAGGCTGGTTTGGTTGTAAGCCTTTAGGCTGAGTTTGTAGCATTTCGGGAGGTCTGAATAAAATTACCTTTTTTGAATATATATATATATATATATATATATATATATATATATATATATATATATATATATATGGTCCGGATCGGGATCTCTGTTGCCATCGAGACCGTTTGATCAAGCAGGCGCGTGCACGGCCCCCACGCAGGCCCCCCGATCCGGCGGTGCAAGGGGGACGGGGCTTCTACAGGGCTCCACCCGCGGGGCCTTTGATCCGAATCCTTATATATATATATATATATATATATATATATATATATATATATATATATATATATATATATATATATATATGTGTGTGTGTGTGTGTGTGTGTGTGTGTGTGTGTGTGTGTGTGTGTGTGTGTGTTTCAATTTACATTAAATACTACTATGTTTCATAGTACTTATTACATGGATTGCCTCTAGTTTGAAAATAATTACATGTATCACCCCTATACTTTATGTTTTATTTTTAATATAAGAATAGAAGACTTAATGTCACGTCACGATTCTGTAGAATAGATAGTCGTCCTCCGGGCGTGATGTCGTACGAGCCTAGGTTGCGCTCGCACAAGGCACTTTCATAAGGTTATCTGAAACACAACATCAAGAGAGTGCGCATAGTAAATTGAACACATCGTATAGAAGAAACTTAAACTTTATTTATAATGAACATCATATTACAGACTCGATACAAAGGTACCGTGCGGGCTTACAAACTAACTCCATTACAAAATGAGCGTCGATGAGATAGCCGTTCCATACAGTACACCCCTTTATACAGCAAAAATATGAAGACACCTTGAATAGGGGAGAGTTGAGACATCGTTGCTTGGAAAGTTGCGAGGTCTTCAAAAGAGATTAATCGAGTCTTCGCACGCACGGACAAAGCTTCAAAACACACGAGCGCCGCCTTCAGTCATGTGGCACGCTCCTCCTGATTTGTAGTACCTATGGAGAGCGAGGGTCAGTACATTACACGTGTACTGGTGGGTGGCAAATTTATATCCCGTGCTCTCATTTGGTTCAAGAATTTAGGTGAATCTGCAGTATGTTTAGTGATCTTTCTAGCCATCCTAGTCAGTTTCATGCAAGCAGTTTGACGAAACGTAAACAAGGTAAATTACACTAGAACTTACACACGGTAGAGCGTGCCGTGCAACTTAAAGCTTACCATCATCTTTCCTGTCAGTTTGATAATAATTCATAGCAAGTGTGTGATGTGGAGGTCACTGGCATTAGCTAGCCATCCTGGACATAGCCTGGTTAGACAGAGTCCTTTCAACGTAAGTAGCAAGCTCCGTTACAAGTTCCCAAATTATTCGTTGCTTAAACCCAGCTCAACTATACCGTGTTTCCTCCTAGGCCGAATCGGTCCCGTGGTCCCAGGTTACTGTTCGAGGAAATAATCGCCATTGTGCACAAGTTGTCCATGACTGTGCTAAACTAAAACCAGTTATTCAAGCATGGTCTAAGTTTTATAGTAATCTTAACCGAACTCGGCTTATCCCCTTGTCATTTTGTAGTGGACTTTCGTTGGTTCATTCCCTTTTTGCTTAACATAGTTTGATGGGAAGCATATTATAAGCAAGCAATGAACAGTTATATGATAAGCAATTCTATAGCCCGTATATGTGAGATGTCGTGCAATAGTTTATTAGAATAAGCATTTGTGTCATTGCATTTACATCTAGCGTAGCATATGTTGGTATCGACAATTTGTTGGAGAAGAGGGCCGAGGGGAGAAGGGTCAGTCACTCACCTTAGTCTTACCTGAGACGAGGAATTGGTTGGTCATGCTTAGACGTTGCCTACGCGATCACCTGAAATCACATAAGCAACTGATTTGAACATTGTGTCATACAAGAAGTTCGATACGAATGCGAAGTTCGAAAATGAAAGCCATGAAAACCATTGAAAACATTCACGAAAACGCATTCACGAAAACCAAAGCCAAAGAGCAAGTGCGATAAGAAAAGCAGAGCAACGGGACGTCTCTTCCGACTCAGCCGCAAAGTCTATCCTCGAGTCACAACCCGCTGAATATATGACATGATTCCGAAGAAGCCCTTCCATAACGAAAAAAGGATCTTAATTCAATCATTCTCGTTTGACCGCTTCAATCGATCCCGATCTATCAGTTCCGACTGAATCAGTAGCGACAGTGTTCCTTTCTCGCCCACCCCATGGACGAAAATGGGGCACGATCTAGGTACGAGGCAGTACACTTAATGTGTGTGTGTATGTGTACAGACACACACATACACACACATTAAGTCTTATATTCTTATATTAAAAATAAAACATAAAGTAGAGCACATGTAATTATTTTCAAAATATGAGCAGTATATATATATATATATATATATATATATATATATATATATATATATATATATATATGCGACAATGAGTTCAATCTCTAACGGTTAAAACGACACCCATCTTCTGAGGTTGCTAGTCAAGGACGACATTTAATTCCCTTCAGGAGAACTTAAATGGGGTGTGGTGCGAGTACGAAGCTGAGGTGCTGCAGCTTCGGCTGCATAAGCCCTTCGGGCTGGAATGGTACCTTCGGGCCAGGATTGTATATATTGACCTTCGAGCTGGGATGGCGCATTCGGGCCATGATTTTATGTATTGGCCTTCAGGCTGGTATGGTTGTAATCCTTTAGGCTGAGTTTGTAGCATTTCAGAGAGGTCTAAATAAAATTACCCTTTTTGAATATATATATATATATGGTCCGGATCGGGAGTTCCGTCGCCATCGAGTCCAGTTGATCGAGCAGCGCGTGCGTGGCCCCACGCGGGGCCCCCGATCCGGCGGTGCAGGGGGATGGGTGTCACTCCCCATTCCCAGAATGCGTATTTTTATACATGTGCAACTCATGTATATTTATTTAATATTTATCATGTATCATCCTGTATTTAAATTCTTTTAATTTTATGTTAATTAATTATCTGCATTTTTTCCTGCATTTTATTTTCTTCTTTTAACTTCTCTGCTTTTAGTCTTGCTTTTAGGTTCGGCCTAGGAGGGTTTTTCTCGGGTTCATGGTGGTTCACATGAACCAAACCCCCACCTACCATCCCCCTTTTCTATTTAAAGCCCCATCCCCTTCTCTCTCCTCATAACTCTCCTTCACCATTACTTATTCCTTCCTCATTACTCTCTTCCACCTACCAGGAGAAGGCAAGTACATCTTGCTTCTCCTCCACCCATTTTTATGGTTCATTTGTCTTCCTCTTGTGATTCTAAGAGAGTTTACTACTTAGCATTTTTTATTTCGTTGGCTTGTTTCTTCTAGATCTAAGTTGTTGTATTCTCGGTTGTTCATGGGTTTTGATCCACCAAACTGGCGTGTTTTCGGAAATAGATAGTTCATGTTGTAGAGCTTCTCCTTCTACACCATTCTGAACCATGGGAACCTCATTTCTGGCTTGGAACGAAGGCTCCCTAAGATTGGAGTTCGGAAGATTTAGTCACGCTCACGTTCTTACGTGCCAGCGTGGATTTTTAGTCACGCTCACGTCTTTACGTGTCAGCGTGAATTTTGAGTCACGCTCACGTTCTTACGTGCCCGCGTGAATTTTGAGTCACGTTGTGCGTGCGTGAATTTCTTATCACGCTCACGCTGTGCGTGCGTGAATTTCTTATCACGCTCACGCTGTGCGTGCGTGAATTTTTTATCACGCTCACGCTGTGCGTGCATGAATTTCTTATCACGCTCACGCTGTGCATGCGTGAATTTCTTATCACGCTTTTCACGCTTACGCTGTGCGTGCGTGAATTATCCTTCACGCTCACGCTGTGCGTGCCAACGTGAACCACTTTTTCACGCTCACGCTGTTTATACGCTCACTCCTACCTACTTAACTTGGCGTACCCTTTTTATGCGTACGATTCTTGCGTGACTTGTTGGCCTTAGCATAGACTTGTTGGCGTGACTTCCTGACCTGGGTGTTTCTATTTGTTCTCTAATTTATTCATTTAATGGTAGCATGATAATTTTCCTATTATATCCTTATGCCCTTTTTATGAACTCGATAATCTTAGCATGGTAATATTTTGATACATATGGTTGTGTAGAACGTGCCCTGTGTCTTGATTGGTTTATGGATACCCAGTAAGACTGGAACTTAACCCTGAGAGTTATAGACTCGACCCCATTTAATACAAATTGACCTTCATGCCTTGTCACCATTGATAATAATGGTTATCTTGACTAAAATTGATCATGCGTTCCTAGTTGGAACTAAGAGACTGACTAGTCGTCCTATTGAATTAAATGAATGAGACACATTCATGTTATGAACTATTGTAATCGATTAGCCGATCCCGAATATTGACATACAGGCATGTGCAGGCTTCAATTTATTTATTTATTTTTCTACAAAGCAGCATGTGTACTTTATGGTCAAGGCATGATTACTCCGTGGTTAGATTTGATTGTTGCATTACGCTATGTAAGACCTACAACCTAGCCGCACGGGTATCGTTGTAGAGTTGCGCATACCGTACCCCGTACGAAAGTACTCATTTGAATGACCATGATCCACGGCATGGAATTTCACTCAACGTAGAGACTATTAAGTTAAATAAAATAATGATTGCATGGAGAGAATGGATCGCCGAGTTCTTACATGGCAGCCCTCTTGGGACTAGTAGTGCCCGACAGGCCGGCTGGTTCCCACAGATACTGTAAACCTGCCACACGGGCAGGGAGCGGTATCTGCTTATATTATTATTGTATAATGTATATTGATGACGGGCATCCCGCTGGGACTCGTCTAATTCATGATTGGCGCAATTGATTGACTGGATAGACTAGCCTTGCTCGTACATAGTAAGAACTGAGGAATCCCTAATTGCATAATTCTAGGATAACTTGGGGCTCACAATAGCAAGCCGTAGAAGTTGATTGGTCGTTCAAGATGATTTATTTGTGTACTGTACCTACTCTATTGCCTAACTGAGATGATCATAATGTCAGGGCATGACGGGCCAACTTCTGTCCTTGTTTGGTTGGGAGGTTAGTTCGAAGTATCGTGATGTTATGTGAATCCTAGTTGAAAGCAGAGATCTATTATTATATTCACTTACTTACTGGTTTAATCCTTCATATCGTGCTTCCTTGTGGTACTTGCTATTAGAGGTCTAACCTCTCTGGTTTTGCATGGCCAGATTTAGAGCCGGTTCCCGAGGACTCAGCTTACTTCCACCTCCAAGATGGTCAATACTAGGGGAATGATCGCAGGAGGACTCGAGTGGGTTCCTTACTCAACCGCTCGTTTTGTTATTTACTTTATACTTAGCCGTTTGGCACCGACATATTAGTCGGATAGTCTTGCACTTGCTTTTACATAATTGTAATTAAGTCAGACTGCAGCTGATAACAATTGTGTATATGTTACTACATCATCTGGCTATGTTTTGTAAAGCCAGATCTCAAGAACATTTTGACTAAGCGTTTGGGACGCCTTACTGCTTTATCTTACATGTTCTCTATTTTTGCTTCTTGTTTGAATGATTGAGACAATAGATGTGAAGTGACCATAGTAAGACATTCATGTAGTATGCACCCCCTCGTCTGGTTACACAGCATTGATCGTATTATACGGTATTCTTCTACCCGTAATACGTAGCTGGCTGAGTCATTCCCCCGCTCTCCTGTATTCTGGTTCTGGGGAGTGACAATGGGGTTTCGGCGGGGCTCCACCCGCGGGGCCTTTGATCTGAATTCCCATATATATATATATATATATATATATATATATATATATATATATATATATATATATATATATATATATATATATATGTCTTTGTCCCTGTGTGTGTGTGTTTCAATTTACATTAAATATTACTGTATTTCTTAGTACTTATTACACAGATTGCCTCTATTTTGAAAATAATTACATGTACCACCCCTCTACTTTATGTTTTATTTTTAATATAAGAATAGAAGACTTAATGTCACGTCCCGATTCGGTAGAATCGATAGTCGTCCTCCGGGCATGATGTGTACGAGCCTAGGTTGCGCTCGCACAAGGCACCTTCATAAGGTTATCCGAAACACAATAGCAAGAGAGTGCGCAGAGTAAATTGAACACATCGTATAGAAGAAACTTGAACTTTATTGATAATGAACATCATATTATAGACTCGATACAAAGGTACCGTGCGGGCTTACAAACTGACTCCACTACAAAATGAGCATCGATGAGATAGCCGTTCCATACATCACACCCCTTTATACAGCCAAAATATATATGCAGACACCTTGAATAGGGGAGACTGAGACATCTTTGCTTGGAAAGTTGCGGGATCTTCAAAAGAGATTAATCGAGTCTTCGCACTACTAGAATAAGTCATATTAGCGACGCAATTAGCGACGTTTTATTAAAACGTTGCTAACGTTTAAGGAATTAGCGACATATTCTATAAACGTTGCAATACGTCACTATTACCGACGATTGGCGACGTTTTGCGACTTTTTTTGTATAAGAAAACATACGCCACAGATAAGTCGGCGAACGTCGCTAATATCACTAATATTAGCGACGTTTACCGACGTAACTACTGTAACGTTGCTAATTTCACTAATATTAGTGACGTTTACCGACGTATAGGTGTGACGTCGCTAAATTGGAAATATAGGGCTTTCAGTTTTCATTCTCCCCCTTTATTTTTCGATCGAAATTTTTCCAAACATAAGCACGCTCCCCCTCGGCGACCCTCCCCCGTCGGCCTCCGGCGACCCCCTCCCCCTCGGCCTCCTGCGCCCCCTGCCCCCTCGGCCTCCGGCGACCCCCTCTCCCCTCAGCGACCCTCCCCCCTCGGCCTCCGACCCTCCGCGGCCCCGCTCGGCGACCCTGCTCCCACCGGCGACCCCGCTCACCCTCATCTCCAGCTCCCCAACGGCGACCCCCTGCCCCTCGACGACCCGCTCCTCCGGCCCCGACTAGGTAAACCCTAACCTAAATGTTAGTCCTGATCATGACTGATACGATTCTTACATTATTTCTGTATTGGTGATATTAAACATATATATGTATATGTATGTATTTATATAAATAGGCTATATAATTGAATGTTGTATGTTGTTTGGGACTTTGGGTGAGTTCTGAGTTAGGGTTTGCTTTTGAGTTTGATTTCCAGGTTGAGTTTGTGAGTCTCTGAGTTAGCATGGGTTGTAGTTCAGTTCAGTTTGTGGGTTTTCATACCAGTTTGGGATAAATTTGGGTTTACAGTTTCATATATATAGTATATGTAGGTATTGTTTACTGTCATATATAGGATGATGTATATGTAGGTATTTTCTCATGCATGTGTTGTCTAAGTGCAGTGAGTTCAGATTTCATGTTATGTGTGGGTTAGCATATGCATTGATACATATGGATGTTTGCCTTGGTTTAGTTTTCTGAGATAGGTTCATTTGAGTTATATATATAAGTAGGCTTGCATATATGAGAGGGTATGTTGGGATATGAGTTATACTATATTTATGAGAGGATATATATATATATATATATATATATATATATATATATATATATATATATATATATATATATATATATATATATATATATCCTCTCATATATATATATCCTCTCTATATATATATATATATATATATATATATATATATATATATATATATATATATATATATCCTCTCATATATATATATCCTCTCATATATATATATATATATATATATATATATATATATATATATATATATATATATATATATATATATATATATATATATATATATATATATATTATATTTTTATATATATATATATATATATATATATATATATATATATATATATATATATATATATATATATATATTTTATATATATATATATATATATATATATATATAAAAATATATATATATATATATATATACATATATATATATATATATATATATATATATATATATATATATATAACATATATAAAAAATATATATGTTATTGTATATATATGGTATACATATGTGCTTGACCTAGTGTACCTTAGCCTATACCCTGAGATATCTATAGGATTACCTAGAAATGAACCCAATAGGCTAATTGAACTTGTGGACTAGAGTTTGACCAAAACCCTAGCTAGTAAGTCTAGTACCGATATCGTCGATACCAATACTCATAGGAATAGTCCGATACCGATTCCCATACCTATATGTTGTTGCTCAAGCAGTTTATAGCTACAAATGCGTAAGTGCAACATGAAAATCTCATCTGTTAAATATGTTACCTAAGAGCATCATTAGTAAGGGCAATTCATTACTACAGTGTATAGAGTATCCTAGAAGTGTAGGTATGATTGGTATATCGTATTACATAGAGTGTATAGAGTATCCTTTCGGTCTATAAGAGTTACTTCACTCATTTTGTCAAGACAAGTAAACTTTTTAAATGTTGACGATATATGTATGATTGGTATATCGTATTACATAGAGTGTATAGAGTATCCTTTCGGTCTATAAGAGTTACTTCACTCATTTTGTCAAGACAAGTAAACTTTTTAAATGTTGACGGTATATATACCGTTAACATTTGGTTTTGCCTTGTAGCTACAGGCAGTTGCCTACATTTTGCCTTATAACTTGGCCTTTGGCCTGTGCTTGAGCAGTGTGGACTTCCAGGTTAGGGTGTTAGTTCATGATTAGCATTGTTTAGATATTAGTTTCAGTTAAAGGGTTAGTTTAGATTAGGATATTAGTTTATGTTAGAAGGAATATGAGAGTTAGTAGATGTTAAAGTAGGATATTAATTTATTAGTTAGGATAGATAGTTTGAGTTAGGATACTGCTCAAGCACAGGCCAAAGGGTCGATATTGGATATTAATTTAAAAAGTTTTATCTTTCTTGACAAACTGGGTGAAGTAACTCTTGTAGACCCAAAGGGTCGATATTGGACAGTTGGGATGAGTATCAGAATCGGTATCGGATTAGTATCGACAGTATCGGATTAGTATCGGTCGTATGTACTTAGTGTCGTGTACTCCTACAAGTACAATTATACCTCGATCGTATGTACTTAGTATCGACCGTATCGGATTAGTATCGGTCTATCGGATACGACACTTTGACACAAGACAGTTGTTTTAGTCCCAACACAGTTGTTTTTGTTTCTTCCTTCAAATTTTTTGTTTGTAATATGTGGAATAAATGAACAGTTTATGTTGCGCACCCATATCTAAACTGCCTTAACATTCATTCACTGACTACAATGTGCATGTATCTATCTTACAGAATTATCCTCAATTGAATATGGATATAAATTACTGCTTACGGAATCGTTCGTGGATGTACAACCGTCATCCTGATGACATGTGCGGTATGCGAGATGAATTCATAGAGGGTGTACAGCAGTTTCTGCAGTTTGCCAAGGCATTCCCTCAGTACATGGACGGTACCAAAATTAAGTGTCCGTGTGTAAGATGTCACAACTTGAAATATCATCCAGAAGTGGAAGTCACGTATCATTTATACTCAAAGGGTTTCATGCCGAATTACTATCAGTGGAGCGCGTACGGAGAACTTGTATCTTTAGCATTGGAGTATGAGCCTTATGTGGATGTCCACAACAACGCTGCTTATGACGATGGGTTGGTGAACATGATTTTTGACACGGTGGGGCCTAGTTTCGATCCGGACGATCATGATGCACTTGAGGAGGCACCGAACGCCGATGCTGCACAGTTTATGGAGTTGCTGGAGAATGCAAGGACTCCATTATATTCTGGTTGTGAGGATCATTCACCGTTGGAGGTGGTTACAAGATTGTTGAGCATCAAGTCCGATTTTAACATGTCGCAAGATTGCTACAACCATCATATGGAGTTGCTTATAGAAATATTGTCTGAGGGTGCTAAGTTGCCTAAAGACTTCTACCGGTCTAAGAGGATGGTGAGATCGCTCTGGACGGGATACGAGAAAATCGATACATGTCGCAACGGGTGCATGTTGTACTACAAAGACGATAAGGATAAAGATGCCTGCAGATTTTGTGGTGCCGATGCTACAAGGGCAGTGGTAGAGAAAAGTCTGTCGGTGCCAGAAAGCCTACCGATTCGATGCACTACTTGCCGTTGACGCCGCGGTTGCAGCGGTTGTTTATGGTGAAGGAAACTGCAGAAAACATGAGTTGGCATAAGCGAGAAAAGATCGAATGAGTGTTGGATCACCCATCTGATGGAGAAGCATGGAAGTACTTTGATCGAGAGTATCCAGATTTTGCTTCTGATCCGCGTAATGTCAGATTGGATCTCTGCTCCGACGGTTTTACCCTATTCGGACTTTCGGGATCCCAGTATTCGTGTTGGCCTGTGATCGTCACTCCGTACAATCTACCGCCTTGGATGTGCATGAAGACTCCGTATATGTTCCTCACCGTTATTATCCCAGGTCCGAACAATCCGAAAAGGAACATCGATATGTATTTACAGCCATTGATTGATGAGTTGAATCAGCTGTGGGAAGTAGGTTCCAACACGTACGATGTATCTCAAAAATAAAATTTTCAGATGCGGGCAGCACTTATGTGGACCATCAACGACTTTTCGGCCTATGGTATATTATCTGGATGGAGCACGCATGGTCGTCTTTCATGTCCATATTGCATGGACCGCACTAAGGCTTTCCGTTTGAAACACGGAGGCAAATCGTGCTTCTTCGATTGTCATCGACAATTCCTGCCGAATGATCATTCATACCAGAGGAACAGGAATGCTTTTCGTACTGGCATTGTGGAGAAGGCTAATCCTCCACCAAGGTAGCCCGGATACATGATATGGGTAGAGGTGAAAGATTTACTAAGAGCTATTGAAGAGCCTGCTACGGGCTACAAGTGTGACGGATTTGGTCGCACTCATAACTGGACAAAGAGTAGTATATTCTGGGATCTGCCATATTGGAGCACCAATCTGATTAGACATAACCTTGATGTCATGCATATCGAGAAAAATGTATTTGACAACATAATTAATACTGTAATGGACGTAAAGGGGAAGACGAAAGACAATCCAAAGGCTAGATTGGACTTGGAAGAAATATGTAGACGTCCTGCATTACATTTGATAGAGGACAGGAATAGGAAGTTGAAGCAGCCTAAGGCAATTTTTCCACTAGAGAAGGAGGATAAAGTGAGACTTTGTAGGTGGATTCAAGGTCTAAAATTTCCAGACGGGTATGTTTCGAACTTGAGAAGATGCGTCGTCCTCAAGGAGAACAAACTGACAGGTATGAAGAGCCATGATTGTCACGTATTCATGGAGAGGTTAATTTCGATTGCATTTCGGGAATTCTTACCCCCGGTTGTTTGGGATCCATTGACCGAGCTTAGCATATTCTTCAGAGATCTTTGTTCTAGTAAGTTGCTCGTCGATCGTCTAGAAAAGCAGGAGAACGATATTACGATAACATTGTGCAAGCTCGAGAAGGTATTTCCTCCTGGATTCTTTGACACCATGGAGCATTTGCCAATTCATCTTTTCTACGAGGCACGTGTTGGTGGGCCAATTGGTTATCGGTGGATGTACCCGTTTGAGCGACATTTGAACCACCTAAAGAGGAAGGTGAAAAATAAGGCTCAGGTCGAGGGTTCTATTTGTGAAGCCTATATTCTCGAGGAGATTACAAACTTCTGCTCTACGTATTTCAAAACTCATGTTGCTACGAATAGAACGAGGGCTCCGAGAAACGACGACGGTTATCAAGAATCTAATGATGGAATACTGAAAGTATTCAATACGTCCGAAAAGCCTTCGGGGAAAATGAAGAAGAGATATTTAAATGGCGAAGAGCTAAGGGATGCTCAGTTGTATGTATTACTCAATTGCGACGAGGATGAAGTGGAGAAGCTAGAGGGGTAAGTAATTAATGATGAGTTTACGTCATCTCAATATAATAGTATAAGCTAATATTATTGTACTAATCGGCGGTTGCTTCGTTGTTTTTCAGCACATATAATGCTGAGTTGAGGTCGGTTAGACCCTACCTAACAGACGAAACATTAGAACAAGAAATGAGACGTCATTTTCCTACTTGGTTGAGCAAATTTGTAAGCACCCCGGTAATTACTGGGCTCTTTTAATGTAACTGTACAATAAATAACTTACTATCTCTTCTTTGGTATTCAGGTCGATCGTCTAATTTCACCCGAGATTGAATTAATTAGAACTCTTGCCAAGGGACCAATTAATTTTGTTAAAATATGTCCAAGTTACTGTGTCAATGGCTTTCGGTTCAAGTCGACAAATGCTCCGATCAGAGACAGCTTCCTGGATCTTGATTCCACGAAAAAACAGTTGTTTGTGTATCAAATCTTCGAACTACAAAGACATCGATCTAGGAAATAATTTCTTTGGCATCTTGCGAGAGATTGTGGAGTTGACGTATAATTATGACAGAGAACCTGCAAAGATCGTGTTGTTCAAGTGTGAATAGTTCGATCCGACTGAAAATCAAGGTTGGAAAATTGACAAGCATGGTCTTGTGGATATAAACTACAAGCGTAGAAATCAAGGCTACGAACCATTTGTCCTAGCAAGACTAAAGCTAAAGATACTTTTGATGTTGACAAAAAAGCTTATCAGGAGGACGAGCTACCTCTTGTAACCAATATTGTTGATGTGGACTCCACGAAAGTTACGTATTATAAGACACATAATGTAGAAGATGTAGAATTATCCGAAGAGAAAGATGAAGCCGATGAAGGCGAAGATGAAAGTGAAGACGAGGAGGAAGATGAACAAGATGATTATTCTGAAGATGATTGAGAGAGACGTACTTTCATTTTCTTATTATGTAGAGTTGGTTATTATCTAGTCTTGGTTATTATCTGAATGTACTATCTGGACTTAGATGTTTCTTGTAAAATATACTATCTGGACTTAGATGTTTCTTGTAAAATATATCATCATATGTTGTCTTGGTTATTATCTTGTCTTTGTTGCACTTTCATATTTCTAGTCTCTATTATTTGTTGTTTTTGTTGTATCTCATCATATGTTGTTATCAGGCATGACAGGTCGTCGTGGATCGTTTCGCATTTCCTGACATGGGGCACGGGGTACTGATACTGGCAGAGGATAGGGTACTCCTTCGGTACCTACTGGTGGTACTGCTAGAGGACGGGGTTCTTCTTCGATACCTCCTACTGGTACCGGCTCTGGATCCTCGTCGCCCAGTACTCCTGTGTATCGGACAGTAGCTCTGCCCGCCACGATGCTACGTGACATATCTCCTGGGACGAGTAGTTCCAGGCCTGAGACTGCTTCCGAGAGTAGCGTTCCTCCTGCTGATACGACGATGGAGGTAGATGAGGAGATGGAGGAGGCTGCGCCGGCGGCCGACCAGTATCAGGCAGATGATGCATGCGCACCTCCGGAGGAGACGAAGACGGAGATCTGGGCCGACGGTACAAAGTAAGTATTTTGGTTTATCATTTTTTTGTGTTTATCATAAATTAACTTTTTTCATTAATATAATATGTCTATATAGATATCGTCCCCCGTTGGTACAGAGACGCCTAGGCCAGCTCCTGAGGCAAAATTATGGGGGTCCTTGGATAAACTACTCAGATGCTCCGGACGATAGGAAGGCCTACTGGTTTGTGCGCTTCAAGGTTAAAATAGATTTGCTTTTAACATGAATCATTTGATTTATGCATATTATATATTACTGAAAAATATTTGGTTTGCGTACTCTTCTAGGATATATTTTTCTATCCACCGCACCAGGTCGAGCTGATCGAGGGAATGTTTCCTGCTGTCGCAGCTAAGCTGATCCGCGACGCTATCAATGATCAGAAGGCTCGTGATCATGCCGAAAAGCCGATCCAAGGTTGGATCATCCATGATCAGTGGGATGCGATGAAGGCTCGATTCAACGAGCCAAGGTACAAAAAAAAGTCCAAAAAGGCCAAGGCGGCTAGGCAGCATGCCTCGAAGTGGTGCGGTAGGTCAATTTCGATGATGAAACATTTTTGTCGTCTGGTATGTATTTTTCTTTCAGAAATATTATTCTAATGCAAATTCGATAAATTATTACTAAGATAATATATTTAATTACAGGTAAGGAAGGTCGGTAACATCGACATGGTGACCGTCTTCCTGGCCACCCATCGGAAGGGCGAAGGCCTTATTGACGAGAGGGCCCAGCTTGCCTATGTAAGTATTACAATACTATTTGTTAATTATAATACTTCGTGTTAATTTTAATATAACTTAGTAAATATGCATGCAAATAAATATTCGTGTAGTTAGTAATAATAAGTAATTAATTAGAAATTAGAAATCATAGAGTACTATCCATACTTTCTAGGCCGAGTATCAAAGGCTTCGGGACCGGGCGACTGCTAGTGCACCTACTGCAGGAGAGGCCGGTACTTTCTCGCAGCCCACTCAAGCTCCGTTGGCGGACGAGCTGTGGATGACCGTCGCTGGTGGCCTCCGTAGGGGTACGTACTACGGTACGAGATCCTATGGCACCCTAGTTGTGAGCCAGTCCTCTAGGGCATCCCCCGCTAGTGTGCATGGTCCACAGCCGTCCCAGGAGTCTGCCCGAGTCCACCAGATGATGGAGTCTCTCTGGGAAGAGCTGCTACGACGGATTCAGGACCAGTTTCAGCACCAGTCGGATGAACCGGCGCTTATAGCACGATTGTGTTGACACAAAGTCACAGTCAACCAAATATTGACTACATTGACCAAATAATATTTGTATTAATTCAATACGACACACGACGACTGCATTCAGTTCAAGACAGATGACAGCTCAGTCTCCGGCTCTCAGTGTGTTCTGGAGTCTGTATTTTATGATTTCATTGAGTCTAGATTTATGTACTCTGAGTCTTGCTGAGCTCTTGGAACTTAGTCTATAACCTACCCAAAATCCCAAGCTCCACTGAACCAAAAACTGCCCACTGGTCCCCTTAGAACCACTCTGTGCTCTGGAGACAGAGTTCGGGCCGAACTCTGCCTCCACACAGAGTTCGGGCCGAACTCTGTCCCCTAGAAATCAGGAACCCTAATTTTAGGGATAGCTGGTTGCTAGCTGTCCAACGGCCAAATTTTTGAATTTTCCTACCCGAATTCTGGCCGAATTCTGCCTATAAAAACACTATAAATAGGGCATGAATTCTCTCATTTCAAATCACTCAATCTTCTCTTCTCTTCTCTCTTATAAGCTCAATAAGCCATACCCTTCCCATCTACTAGCCACAAGCCTCCTAAGTCTCGAGTGCTCAGCATCTCTCAGTTAGGATTCTTGTGCAAGAGTTGAAGAAGTCGCTTGGACAATTCCAAGCAAATCGCCACTGCGATCCTCTGTTAGAAGTTGATGTGCTCTTCTGAAGAAAAGGCACGGGTTGTAAACTACTATTTCACAAATAGTGGATTTAATCCTGAGCTAGAGTTCTCAGGCCTGGACTAGTCCTCCACGAGGGAAACCAGGTTAAAATCGCTGTGTTTGCGTATGCTCTTCTGCTCTTTATTTATTTTCCGCACTTTACTCTGATTATTGATTGTTGGTGAAAGAGTTATTTTAATTGGCTATTTTTCTATATAAACTCTATTCACCCCCCCTCTAGAGTTGCCAAACTGTTCTTCAATTGGTATCAGAGCTCTGTTCTCTTTACAAGGACTAACATCCTAAGAGCTGATCCATGGCAACCACACAATCCTTGATTTCCAATCATGGTGAAGGTCAGTCCACTCATAGGCCTCCCCTATTTGATGGGACTAACTACACATATTGGAAAACAAGGATAAGCTTCTATCTTAAGTCTCTAGACTTTGACCTGTGGACTGTCGTCACTGACGGTTACAAAAAGCCCGCCAGGATAGTTGTCGATGGTGACCTCATTGAGAAACCACACGACAAATATTCTGTCGAGGAGAAGAAACAGGCAAGTCTAGATGCTAGGGCTATTAATGCTTTATTCTGTGCTATAGACAGGAACGAGTTTAACAGGGTCTCTACATGCACCACTGCTCATGAAGTATGGAGACTTCTGGAAGTGACGCATGAAGGAACCACTCAAGTCAAGGAATCTAAGATAAGCCGTCTCACTCAAGAGTACGAAGCCTTCAAGATGAAGCCAAATGAGACGATCACTCAAATGTTTACAAGATTCCTCGACATCATCAACCCGTTATCCTCGCTTGGTAAGCAGTACTCAAACCATGAGAAGATCCGTAAGCTACTCAGAGGGCTACCAAAGATTTGGAACCCTAAGGTGACAGCCATCATAGAAGGAAATGATCTCACAAGTATGTCTATGGAGACTTTGATGGGCAAGCTCATGACTCACGAGCTTGACCTCAAGGACTTCGAAGAGCCTGCTCCGAAGATCAAGGAGATCGCACTCAAAGTTCATCGACGAAAGATTGATCACGATGAGACTGAAGACGATATCTCAGATGATGAAGACCAAGCTCTCATGGTACGTAACTTCAAGAAATTCCTTCGCTTCAATCAAAGAAAGAAGGAACCACAAGAAGACGATGAAGAAGAACCAATCTGCTATGGTTGCAAAAAGACTGGACACGTCAGAAGAGACTGTCCGCTCTTAAAGAAAAGCAACCGGTATGAAAAGCCCTACAAGAAGAACTCATCAAAAAGGTATGCCAACACAAGCATTTGGCATGAAAGCGAAGCAAGTGACTCCGAGGAAGAAAAGAACTCTCCTCAAGACAAAGCAAATGTGTGCCTCATGGCAAATTCCACCAAGGTATCAAACGAAACTTTAGATGACTTCTCTTTTGATGAACTTGGCGATGCTTTCACCGATTTACTTGATGATCACAAAAAGGTTATCGGTAAATATAAACATGCCAAGGACAAAATCAAAAGTCTAGAAGATGAGATACAAAGAATCTCCTTACTTCTTGATAATGTTAGAGACACATCACCCACTAATGACGCTGATGAAGTATCCAAGCTTAAATTAAGCTTGCATGATGCCGAAGCACGTATTGAGCAACAAACTCAAGAAATCACTACACTCAACACGTTGCTTACTGAAGAAAAGAGTAGACACAAGATTTCCATGACTAAGATATATGGCTTAAATATTAAGGCTAATGAACTGCAAGCTGTTACCAAAAGATTAGAAACCAAATTGGGTAAACAGGTTGTTCAACCTCAAATCCAATCACATGAGCACAACACCACTCATGCTAGTCAACCACGTCATTCTCATGCAGCACATAACCATGCATTCATATACACCAACTTTCACAAACCACATGCACGTAAGAACAATTCTCACTCAGTACACAAGCATCATGCACAAAGACACAATCAACATCACTCCACACATAAAAATCATCATGCCATGCCATATAGACAAGATCATCATGCAATGCCATATAGACAAGGTCCTCATATACCATATAGACAAAATCATCATGTCATGCCATATAGACAAAATCATCATACCATGCCATCTAGACAATATCAGCATGTCACACACCATAGACAATACCATCATTCTATGCCTCAAAGACACCATCACCATGCCACTTATTCCATGCATAATCATCCTCACCATGCTAACTCTTCACATCATGTCCATCCTCATCCTGTTGCTTATAAATATCATTCTCATACTCCTAGTATAAACAAGAATGCTATCTGTACTTATTGTGGATTACATGGACACATCTCACCACAGTGCAGAGTTAGAAGACTTGTAGATAAAAGGATATATGCTTGGTTCCCAAAGACTAACTTTTCAGGACCCTCAAGAACTCGGGTACCAAAGGTCACATCTACTCTTGATGTAGGTGGACCTTCCCTCCTCAACTGAAAGTAAGTGGATTCTCGATAGTGGATGCTCGCGACATATGACGGGAGACACAAACCTTTTTGCATCACTATCGATGAAGAGAGAAGGATACGTATCCTTCGGTAACAATCTCAAAGGGCACATTATAGGTAATGGTATCATTGGTCATCCTCCCTCTCCTGTAATAAAGGATGTCTGCCTAGTGACCGAGTTAAAGCATAACCTGCTCAGCATTAGTCATCTTGCTGATCATGGATATGACATTAACTTTGGACAAAACAGTTGCTACATCTATGATAGGTCAACAGGAGACATTGCTTTTGAAGGGAAAAGAGAGGATAACATCTATATTTTCTATCTTTCTATAAATACTAACAATGCAGGTAGATGTTTATATGCCCACAAAGACGAACGACTACTTTGGCACCAGCGTCTTGGTCACGCCAACATGGATGCTATATCCAGGCTTTCTACCAAGAAGCTAGTGAGAGGATTGCCTGACATCACATTCAAAAAGGATACGGTATGTGCCGAATGTGAACTAAACAAGGCAACAAAATCCTCATTTCATTCCATCAACTCTGTAAGTACTACTAGACCCTTGCAACTACTTCATATGGATTTATTTGGTCCTAGTAGAATAGCTAGCCTTGGTGGCAAACTGTATGCATTTGTTATTGTTGATGATTTTTCGAGATTTACTTGGGTTTTCTTTCTCGCTAATAAGAGCGATGCTATTTCTGCTTTCAAAGTTTTTGTAAAGAAAGTTCAAAACGAAAAAGGCTACATGATTACTCGAATCCGAAGTGATCATGGAGGCGAATTCGTAAATTATGATTTTGAAAGTTTTTGTAATGCAAACGGTTTTGATCATGAATTTTCTTGTCCTAGAACTCCTCAACATAATGGTGTTGTGGAGCGGAAGAATAGAACTCTCGACAATATGGCCAGAGTCATGTTGAATAAATTTTCACTTCCGAAATACTTTTGGGCAGAAGCTGTTAGTGCAGCATGCCATATTTTGAATAGGGTGCTGATTCGTCCTATTACGAAGAAAACACCCTATGAGCTTTGGTTTGGGAGAACCCCCAATGTTTCTTATTTTAAAGTTTTTGGTTGTAGATGTTTTATCCTTAACACCAAGACAACTTAGGCAAATTTGATGCCAAAGCTGACGATGGTATCTTTCTTGGTTATACCGCCAAGAGTAAGGGATATAGAGTTTTCAATAAATGCTCACTTATTGTGGAAGAGTCAACAAATGTGACTTTTGATGAAGACAACAGTGCAGCAAGTACTCTTGATGATGACGTTGAGCCATCAACTTCTACTCCAATGAATACTTTAACCGAAACTAATTCTCTGGAGGGTTTGCCTAAGAAATTCTCTTTCAAACCTTCTCATCCAGAAAATTTAGTTATAGGAGAAGTTTCACGTGGAGTAACTACTAGATCATCACTAAGAGACTCTGTTGCTAGCACTGCCTTCATTTCACAAGTAGAGCCTAAAAACATTTCTGAAGCTTTTAATGATGAATTTTGGATTTCTGCTATGCAAGAAGAACTCAACCAATTCGAGAGAAGCCAAGTATGGGAACTCGTTCCTAGACCGGTTAATCACTCTATAATTGGTACTAAATGGGTTTTTAGAAACAAAGTAAATGAAGATGGTTCAGTCACACGTAACAAAGCTCGTCTAGTAGCTCAAGGATACAACCAAGAGGAAGGTATCGACTACGATGAGACGTATGCTCCTGTTGCTAGACTAGAATCCATTCGGATGCTTTGTGCTTTTGCTAATTTTCAAAACTTTAAATTATTTCAAATGGATGTGAAAAGTGCTTTTCTGAATGGTTTTATTAAGGAGGAAGTTTATGTGAAACAACCTCCTGGCTTTGAAAATCACAAATTTCCCGACCACGTGTTCAAGCTAAAGAAAGCACTTTATGGCCTCAAACAAGCCCCCAGAGCTTGGTATGAAAGGCTAAGTAGCTTCTTACTTGAGAAATGTTTTTCAAAAGGGAAAATTGACACTACACTGTTTATAAAATCTTTTAAAGACACTATTCTGTTGATTCAAATTTATGTTGATGATATTATTTTTGGGTCTACTGATGAAACTCTTTGTCAAGAATTTGCCAAGTGTATGCAGACAGAATTTGAGATGAGCATGATGGGAGAGCTCAACTACTTTCTTGGCCTGCAAGTAAAGCAACTGGCAAATGGAACTTTCATCTGTCAATCGAAGTATACCAAGGACATGCTGAAGAAGTTCGACCTTGACAACGTCAAACCAATTAGCACGCCAATGGCTACTTCAACCAAACTCGAACCAGATGAGAGCGGTAAACCCGTTGATCAACGTAAGTATCGAGGTATGATAGGCAGCTTACTTTATTTAACTGCTAGTCGCCCCGATATTATGTTTAGTGTTTGCCTATGTGCTAGATATCAAGCAAATCCTAAGGAATCTCACATGACCGCGGTTAAGCGTATCTTTCGATACCTTAAGGGTACGGTTACAGTGGGCCTATGGTATCCCAAGTCAACATCATTTGACCTCATCGGTTACTCTGATGCTGACTTTGCTGGATGCAAGGTCGACCGTAAAAGTACGAGCGGCACGTGTCATTTGTTAGAAAAGGCTTTAGTCTCATGGTTTAGCAAGAAGTAGAACTCTGTCGCACTATCCACAACAGAAGCTGAATACATAGCAGCTGGGCGTTGTTGTGCACAGATTCTGTGGATGAAGCAAACCCTTGAAGACTATAAGTTATCTTTCATGCATATTCCTATATTCTGTGACAATACTAGTGCCATCAATTTGACTAAAAACCCTGTCTGCCACTCACGCACTAAACACATTGAGATCAGACACCACTTTTTGCGTGATCATCAGCAAAATGGCACGATTAACTTAGAATTTATTGACACTGATCATCAGCTAGCAGATTTCTTTACTAAGCCATTATCCGAAGAGCGCTTCAATTATCTTTGTCGTGAACTCGGAATTTTGGATGAAGCAGTTATAAGTTGAGACTTACCTGCGTAAATATCGAGTATATTTTGATTCTTTTATGACAAATTTATTATGGGTACAAGCCGAAAGGGTCCTTCTGACAAAAAGGCGTAAAAGCCTAAGCGACACGGTGCACTAGTCCTCAGGACTACCGCTAGCTGGGATCCGGCCCCTGCAGCTAACCCATGGCAAATTTGAAATACTGAATTACAATATATTTCCTTGTTTATTATATGGTTTGTTACGATTTATTATTGCCAAATTGATCTTCCTAAAGTTGATTCTGACCTTTGTAAATCTCTCTATGTACTTTATTGGGTTTCTCAAAATTGTATCTCTTTTTGTTCAACACTTAATCATTTTTCAGCCTGAATTTTGTTCTGGACCACTGATCCAGAACTCGGGCCGAACTCTGCCCCTAACAGAGTTCGGGCCGAGTTCGGTCCCTAGGTTCCAGAATCGGGATCTGGCTCCGCCGTTGGATCTTTTCTAATCCAATGGTCACTATTCTACCCGACCAAAGACAAAGCCCTACTTTATGTCGGGATTCCTTCTCTTTCCTCCCATATTACCTCCTTCTTCACCTCTCCTTCAAACCCTAACCCTAGTTTTTGATCTAGAGTGCTCTATTCTTCTCAAAATCAAGGGAAAGGGGTTTTTCAACGTTCTCTTCAACTGTTTGACATTACTTTCAGGTATAACTCTCTATTTCTCTCCATTT
This sequence comes from Iris pallida, assembly GCA_029216955.1. Lineage (NCBI taxonomy): Eukaryota > Viridiplantae > Streptophyta > Magnoliopsida > Asparagales > Iridaceae > Iris > Iris pallida. The sequence goes on along the minus strand of JANAVB010040015.1, from coordinate 2,387,286 downwards.
CAAGTTATCCAATTTCTTGTAAATGGCTCCACGCTTGCCCAATCGCGGGAAGAGGATCCGAACCGAGGGTGCTTCCTCTTCGAATCCTCCTCCTCCGATTGAACAAGTAGTTGAACAACACCCCATTCATCCGTTGTTCAATCCGCCGAGTCCCGATGACCCTAACACATACGACGACCGTCTATTTGTATCGCTAGACGCCTCTAATGAATGGTTTAGCGATTTTAGGACTCGTCCGGTGTTTGGGGGCCATCCCATCAATTTCACAATATTTTCTCAATATGAGTCTTTATTCCATGATCTTTGTTTGGATGCTTTAGTTGCTTCAAATTCTGTCATCTACCGTAGTGCAATCCAAATGTTCTATTGCAATTTAACTTTTGATGCAACACACATCTATTCCCGGGTTGCCGGTATTGACATCGCCTTCAATGATTCTGAGTTGGGGGATTTTCTTGATCTTGTTAATCTTGATACTTGGAATAAACTTGTGGAAGCACGTCAATTTCAATTTGTTAGCGATACTTCTCTTGAAGGATTCAAGGAGGAATTATGTGCTCCTAACATAAGTCCTTGCAAACTTATGGCCAAGCATCTCAACCCCTACTTCTATGAGCTTCACCGAATGGTTTTTAACACCATCTTACCCAAGGCTGGCTCAACAGATGAAGTCACTTATCTTGAGATCTCCGCCTTATATCATCTCCACTATCGTATTCCATTCAACTTTCCACGGACTATGATGGATTGGATGATCAACTGTCGGAAGAAACCAAGAGCTTTGGTTTATCCTCTCTATCTTCCTTTCGTTTTTCGTGCCTTCATCATTCCTATCCATGATTGTCCGTTCCTGCCTGCACCTGCCTCTCTATCCAAAGCACGACGCCTTCAGCCTGTCGCTGCTTCTGAGTCATCTGAGCATTCTGCTGATGAGGAGCCTGACGCCCCTCCTTTTGGTCAGGATGCACCTCCTCCACCTGCCACTCTTGAGTCCTTTCAGACCATGCTCCGGGATCGTTTTACTCTTGAGGACGATCGCTGGACACAGCTGGACTATCGTACCACTCTGCAGATGAGTGCTCTCGGCAACTCTCTGCATGATATCCGGTACTCTCTGTCTCAGCATCTGCACATTCCCATGGAGAGGGATCCAGCGCGCGCGGGTTATCGCATTGATGATCCGTGGGTTATGCGTTACATGGATCCGGATGATGCTTTTGTGGACCCTCGTCGCTCCTTCCATGGTCCATCAGATGTTCCAGGACCATCTCGTGCTCCATGATGGAGATTGGCTACTATCTGCTGCTGCTGCCACTGATGATGATCTTAGTTACTTTTGATTTCAGTTATTTAGTTTCTTATGGATTTATGTAGCTGGTTTTATGTACTCTGTTTATGAGTTGGCCACTTGGTTTGGTGGATGACATTATCTGTCTTTATTATCATTCTATGTCAGTGACTTATTTTGCTTAGTATTTTACTGTTTCTTCTCTGCTTGGTGTGGTTGCATTAATATTCATTGCTTCTTTATATTGCTAACTGCCAAAAGGGGGAGAAATAATGTATATTTTTATTGTTTATTAGATATCATACTGGTTCTATGCATTCGTATATCTGTGTATATCTGTACCTCTTGCTCTGGAAAATATTATCTATCAGATCACAGGTACTATGCATTTTGTAAGGGGGAGAGCTATAGCTTCTAGCTCGACACCGTTCATGGTTTACGGGGGAGCTATTTTCTCTTAGCTCAGGCATCGTGTATGGGGGAGCTATGGAACTATGTTACAATCAACTGTGTCCAGGTATGAATATTGAAATATACTTATATTATTTTGTCAATTATCAATATGGGGGAGATTGTTGACACAAAGTCACAGTCAACCAAATATTGACTACATTGACCAAATAATATTTGTATTAATTCAATACGACACACGACGACTGCATTCAGTTCAAGACAGATGACAGCTCAGTCTCCGGCTCTCAGTGTGTTCTGGAGTCTGTATTTTATGATTTCATTGAGTCTAGATTTATGTACTCTGAGTCTTGCTGAGCTCTTGGAACTTAGTCTATAACCTACCCAAAATCCCAAGCTCCACTGAACCAAAAACTGCCCACTGGTCCCCTTAGAACCACTCTGTGCTCTGGAGACAGAGTTCGGGCCGAACTCTGCCTCCACACAGAGTTTGGGCCGAACTCTGTCCCCTAGAAATCAGGAACCCTAATTTTAGGGATAGCTGGTTGCTAGCTGTCCAACGGCCAAATTTTTGAATTTTCCTACCCGAATTCTGGCCGAATTCTGCCTATAAAAACACTATAAATAGGGCATGAATTCTCTCATTTCAAATCACTCAATCTTCTCTTCTCTTCTCTCTTATAAGCTCAATAAGCCATACCCTTCCCATCTACTAGCCACAAGCCTCCTAAGTCTCGAGTGCTCAGCATCTCTCAGTTAGGATTCTTGTGCAAGAGTTGAAGAAGTCGCTTGGACAATTCCAAGCAAATCGCCACTGCGATCCTCTGTTAGAAGTTGACGTGCTCTTCTGAAGAAAAGGCACGGGTTGTAAACTACTATTTCACAAATAGTGGATTTAATCCTGAGCTAGAGTTCTCAGGCCTGGACTAGTCCTCCACGAGGGAAACCAGGTTAAAATCGCTGTGTTTGCGTATGCTCTTCTGCTCTTTATTTATTTTCCGCACTTTACTCTGATTATTGATTGTTGGTGAAAGAGTTATTTTAATTGGCTATTTTTCTATATAAACTCTATTCACCCCCCCTCTAGAGTTGCCAAACTGTTCTTCAGATTGGATGTGCTCGACCGCAGCATTATGGAGCTCCGACATATGACTGAGCGGATAGAGAAGAGCATCACCGATCTTAGAGTGTCGACGGAGTGCAGTGTATTGGATATGCAGGCATCACAGATGACCATAGGCGAGAGGCTGAGATTGGTGCAGGATTCGGTGGCTGATAGCAGTGATAGAATGTTATCTACCATGGATTCATACCACCAGCGACTTGCAGCTTTAGAGTATTATTGTCCTTCGGGTGCGCCTTCTTTGTCGTCGACTCCGCCGGCGCCACTGCCTTCTTCATCAACACCGACTCCACCGACGTCACTACCTCCTTCATCGGTGTCGATTTCACAGGAGAACTATGAGCTTTTCTTAGCCCTTCGTCGCGGTGTGCCCCCTCCTACTCCAGATCCCCAGTAGTCCGAGTTAGGACTGTTTGTATTGAGTGTTTGAGTACTTGTTTTTCTTTTTATTTATTTGTGACACTTATTTATTTGTGACACTTGTTTGTTGGTTGCATAGATACATTGGTAATTGATTGTGTAGACCCATGACAATTTGGATATTGGTTTATATATGTTGTGTGGACATTGGTTATTTTATGTTGTTATTCGTTTCATTTGGATGTTAATTTACCGGTGTTGTTGTTCCACCGAAGGGGTCGACGAACCCAGGGATAAAATGTGCTTGTGTATTGTGTTTCAGATTAAACAGCAAGAAGAAAATAATTCTGTGGAGAAAACTGTATACTACAATTTATTTATTTTATTTTATTTTCAAATTTAGAGACGTCTACCGACGTTTACCGATGCTTTCCGATGGCATATTGCGTCGGTAGACGTCGCTAAACTGGCATATATTGCCAGGCTACCGACGTATAGCGACGTCCGTTTCGTCGGTATGTGTCGGTAAACGTCGCTATACGTTGGTAAATATCCCAGGATTTTACTTCATTTTCTCAGGATATACCGACGTATAGCGACATCACAAAACGTCTGTACTATATACCGACACATAATGACATCAAAAATATCGATAATTTTTCCAGGGAATACCGATGTATAGCGACATCATAAACGTCGTTATTTCATCGACGAAACGACGGTAAATGTCGGTATACTACCGACGTATCCTTGCGTCGGTAAACGTCGGTGTTGGCGACGATCAGCGACATATTCACAAACACTGACTAAGGTTTTCACGACAAGAGGAAGACGTCGCTAAATACGTCGCTAAACTAGTTTAGCGACGTCTTTAGGCATTTTAGCGACGTCTTTAGGCGTCGCTAAAATAACTTATTCTGGTAGTGTCGCACGCACGGGCAAAACTTTAAAACACACGAGCGCCGCCTTCAGTCATGTGGCATGCTCCTCTTGATTTGTACTACCTATGGAGAGCGAGGGCCAGTACATTACACGTGTACTGGTGGGTGGTAAATTATGTATCCAGTGCTCTCATTTGGTTCAAGAATTTAGGTGAATCATGCAGTATGTTTAGTGATCTTTCTAGCCATCCTAGTCAATTTCTTGCAAGCAGTTTAAAAAAACGTAAATAAGGTGAATTACGCTCGAACTTACCCAGCAGAGCATGCCGTGCAACTTAAAGCTTACTATCATCTTCCCTGTCAGTTTGATAACAATTTATAGCAAGTGTGTGATGTGGAGGTCACTGGCATTAACTAGCCATCCTGGACATAGCCTAGGGTCCTTTCAACGTAAGTAGCAAGCTCCGTTGCAAGTTCCCGAATTACCCGTTGCTTAAATCCAGCTCAGCTATACCGTGTTTCCTCCTAGGCCGAATCGGTCCCGTGGTCCCAGGTTACCGTTCGAGGAAACAATCGCCCTTGTGCACAAGTTGTCCATGATCGTGCTAAACTAAAACCAGTTATTCAAGCATGGTTTATGTTTCATAGTAAACTTAATCGAACTCAGCATATCCTGCCTTGTCATTTTGCAATGGACTTTCGTTGGTTCATTCTCTTTTTGCTTAACACAGTTTGATGGAAAGCGTATTATAAGCAAGCAATGAACAGTTATATGATAAGCAATTCTATAGCCCGTATATGTGAGATGTCGTACAATAGTTTATTAGAATAAGCGTTTGTGTTATTGCATTTAAATCTAGCATAGCATATGTTGGTATCGACAATTTATTAGAGAAGACGGTCAAGGGGAGAAGGGTCAGCCACTCACCTTAGTCTCACTTGAGGCGAGGAACTGGTTGGTCATGCTTAGACGTCGCCTACGCGATCACCTGAAATCGCATAAGCAACTGATTTGAACATTGTGTCATACAAGGAGTTCGATATGAATGTGAAGTTCAAAAATGAAAGCCATGAAAGCCATCGAAAACATTCACGAAAACGCATTCACGAAAACCAAAACCAAAGAGCAAGTGCGGCATAAAAAGCAGAGCAACGGAACGTCTCTCCCGACTCAGCCGCAGAGTCTATCCTCGAGTCGCAACCTGCTGAATATGGGACATGATTCCGAAAAAGCCTTTCCATAACGAGAAAAGGATCTTAATTTAATCTTTCCCGTTCGACCGCTTCAATCTATCCCGATCTATCGGTTCCGACTGAATCAGTAGAGACGGTGTTCCTTTTTCGCCCACCACATGGACAAAAAAAGGGCACGATCTAGGGACGGGGCACTACACTTAATGTGTGTGTGTGTATGTGTACACACACACACACATTAAGTCTTATATTCTTATATTAAAAATAAAACATAAAAGTAGAGTACGTGTAATTTTTTTCAAAATAGAGCTGTATATATATATATATATATATATATATATATATATATATATATATATATGACATCTAAAACAAAACAAATATGACATCTAAAACAAATATGCAATCTCAGCCACGTATCATTTAAAATGAATGATTCAGATTTGATAGAGTAATTTGTATTAATTAGCATGTCAAATTGATTATCCCACTAATTGATACATCCTACTATTAATTAGCATGCATTTCAATTTGATTTCTATGGATGTAAATTTGGTATGCATTTAAATCTGAACCATTTATTTTAAATGATGTGCGGCTGATTGCATATTTTTTAGATGTCAAATTCTATGTGTCACCTGATCTCCACCATATATATATATATATATATATATATATATAAAAAAAAAAAAAAAAAAAAAAAAAATATATATATATATATATATATATATATATATATATATATATATATATATATATATATATATATATATATATACTAGAGGGCAATATTTAAATCGTCCAATAAATAATTAATTTTTTTCATTCATTTCTTGGAAATTTTCTTTGGGAGCTAGGCCACAAACTTTTGAAGGACGCAAAATGTTACACTTTGCACTTTGATGAAAAACACTCAACACTTGGAAGAGGAATATTAGCCTAAATCTTTAACTCGTCAATGTTGATTACGTTCTCACATAATCAGAACCTTAAATTCCAAAAACTGACGATGTGCAAGCTCTTGCAAATGTGATCACCACACAATAAAAATGAAGGAGAGACCAACCTCTACAAGTTGTTGATTCTCAATTCCTTTGATGATTCTATGGCAGAATCCTACAACAAGAAAAATGCAAGCGACATCTAGGAGTCTCTTGAAAAACAATAAAAGGACGATGAAAAGACAACCATGATTTATCTTGTCAACAAGTTTTTGAAAATGAAATTCGAAGATGAGAAAACGTTAACAAGTAAAATAACTTCTAAAGTTGCAGCAAAAGCTTGAGAAGGGGTTTATGCCTCAAGAAAACAAGTTCACGGTAGGAGCTATTATCTCCAAGCTTCCTACCATCTGGAATCGATTTTTTAATCGATATGTACCGCAAGAAGGCGGAGATATTGCTTCAGGACCATGTAAGGCTTTATTTGTATTGAAGACAAAGTTATAAATAAAATCAAAGTGGACTTGTCCAAGCAATTTGCCCATTGGGCAAACATGATCTAGACTAGAGATCACAAAGGAAAGTAGAAGGCTTCCTACAACAACAAGAAGGACTCCAACCATATAAGGGTGAATTAGACTTTTTTCCAGCTTAAGTCTAGCAATGACGGAGCTTTCTTCAACTAGGACAAGAAAGGCCATTTCAAGAAGGATTACAGGTCCAAGTCTAAGTCATAGCCAAAAGATAAAAGTGAGGTTAATTTGTTGCTATGATTGTGCAGGTTGAATCATCTGGCATAGATACTAACTGATGGGTGGACATTATGCATCATGTCATGTGTGTACTAAAAAGAGTTGTTCACCACATACGAACCTACTTCTGGTAAGGTTACGATGACAAACAAGTCACAAACTGGTGTTCTGGAAATCGGGTCAGTTGTGCTGAAGCTTAATTTGCGAAAGTTACTTACACTGGAAAATGTTATGCATGTCCAGCCATTGCCAAGAACTTGATTTTTGGAAGCCTGTTTGTAATCCATGATTGAGGATGGACATTAATGCAGGCCAAATGGTTATATCCTATATAGGAGCATACTTCGAGAAAGCTTTATGTGTCGAATGAATGTTAAGGATTCAAGTTGTAGCCTCTACTGTATACGTTAATGAAGTATTTATTTCTAGTTACTCTTAAGTTATTGCACAATAGGCTAGGACATGTTCATTGTAAAAGAATAAATAAGATGTCTAATCAAGGTCTTATTTACAAATATTGGGGATAAGGAACTGGAGAAATATGAAGTCTGCGTGCAGACTAAAATTATAAGAATGTTTTAAGCGAGTAAAGTGAAGTACAAATTTTTTGGAGTTGGTATAATCAGATATTTGTGACTTCAAGCACTTCTCTATGAAGACTGGGATGAAGTATTTCATTACCTTCATCAATGATTCTCGAAGTATGCTTTTATCCATCTTATCAAATCGAAAGATGAAACATTCGAGAAGTTCAAAGACTTTAAGGCAGAAGTCGAACGTCAAATGGGACAACTCAAGTGACTCAAAAGAGGTCGAGGCAGAGAGTATCGTTCTTTTGAATTCGCATCATTTTATAGAAAACATGGAATTATCAACAAAATGAGTGTTTTGTATTTTTCTTAATCCAATGGAGTTGCATAAAGGAAGAATCGTACTCTAACGAACATGATGAACTCTATGCTGTTTACAATAGGGAAAGGCACAGTACACTCCCTGTGTTTCATTAATCTATCCTAAGAGTATTTATTATGTCTGAATATGGTTGTCCTAAATAGAAAATTAAAATCTAGTTGTACCAATGCTTGAGACCTATGGCCATCGACACGCAAATTGAGGCCAAATTTAGGTCATAAACTTTTAGTCTTAAAATTAAATATTACTAGTCTATATTTGAAGGTCTTCGGCACGGTCACAGCCATATGCTTGAAATTGTTGTTTGAGTTTGTATGTGGAACATATGATATTTTAACGTGATTTAATAAGCATACATCATGGCAACAAATACCTAGTATTTATGTAGCTTTATCTTTCAAAAGTTGTAATTATTTTCTGAAATTGTAATACAAGAAACTAGTTGTGTTTTGATTTTGGATAAGTTTATGGATCTACTCTTCAACTTATTGGTTGCACGTTACGATTCTTATGTCCACAGATTTATCGCCTTAGCAGATTGGGAGGATCAAAAAATATAAAATTATTCTAAAATCAATTAAAAATCTAAAACAATTACTAGACATCCTAGGAAAATTTTCTACAAAAATAACCTGAAGAATATTTCAGAAAATGGGTAAATCCTCATTGCACGTAGCTAGTAGCATGCTGATCTAATTCAAAAAAAAAATCTAGGATATCATTAATCGTAACATTTATACATTGGGCGGGGGTGATTGTTTGATTAATTTGGAAGAGAAATCATAGTTAAAAGTTGAAGAAGACGTATATTTATAGTTTGTCACTAAGCCTAATAAGATTATGATTATAGAATATATATTAAAATCTAAAAGAATTCTATATTTTTCTCTTTTTATGAGATTTGAAGGCCATAATGACATAATTGCATAAAAGTTTCTATACGAAAGTTGTAGCCCTATTGGTTAGCTTTCTAAAACATGGTCTTAACCTTAATTGGAAGTTATATCCTAGAAGATATAGTTGTTTTATTTCAACTGTACTATGGAGCTTGCACCATATTTTATTTTGAATTTACTATTCTAATTTAAGGTGATTTGTATTTCCATATAGATAGTCGTTTATATGAGAGAGTTTTATAATAAAATCCAAGCCATGATAAAAAAAAAGCTTCATAATTAGTCTAAAACATAATCATCATTTTAAATCATAATCTTTATAGATCTTATCATATCCAATACAAATTCTAGTATGTATATCTATCCACATATCTTTATAAATCTAATAATGATGAATAAATATCAATAAAGGGCTTATTCTCAATGAGATTTGAATAAAATCTTGTTAGATTTTATTATAACTTTTTATATATGGTAGGTATTCAATTAAGGAAATATTTGATATAAATAAATAATACTTGACATTTTATACTTAACAAATTGCTAATTAGTGTTTTCCGACTTCAAAATGAAGTTGAAATTTGTTTTCTAATTCTAATTTGACTTTTAGGATAGCAAATGCTATAATCATTGTTGCCAAACATATTTTAAGAATTTATAATTCAAAAATTGTTCCAAATACCATGTGGGTTTGCACATTTCTTATTAGTTACCAAATAAGTCCCAAGGGTACATCTATTAAGGTCTGGTTGGAAAATGTTGAGAGGGGTTATGAGATACTTTTAAAGTACTGGTTATATGGGGTCCGATTTTAGTTGATTTTAAGTAGCAATTTTAAACCACTCCAATCCATGCTTGATAATTCATTAGTGAGCAGTTCTGAAAGTTTTTAAAAGAATAAAAATACACATATGTTGATATATATACAAAAGCCCTCGATCCCAAGGTAAGTATCATTGCTTATTATCATGTCACAACAAGGAAATATTGTTACTTTCAATTTGATGTAATGCAATTAGCGGGAACAAATAATATATGAGGATATTAGTTGTAATAAAAAAATTATGAGGATATAAATAGAAGAAAATAATATAAACTTTTAAAATATATCGATTTGATGTGCTTATAAAAATGTTCAAAATTATGCTATACTGATTTTGAAAGGAAAAAAATTGAGAGAACCAAAGTCAATGTCTCAAAAGAATTACTAAATAAAATTTATTTATGGATGGAATTTTTTGTAAAACCAATATATAAAAAAAAAGTGATGCTATATGTACCTCCAAAAATTTTATCTTTCCATGTCCCTCTGTCACACTTTCTTATTGACCGAAGCAAATAGGAGGGTGAGGTTGGAAAAAGATATAAGCGAATAGAAGAAGACCACGTGACGGCGGAATATGGAAAGATAAAATTTTGGAGGTACATATGGTATTTTCCAAATAAAAAATCAACATTTTGTTGGAGTGGGTGGGGTTCCCACCTATGTGGAGAATACCCCGGAGAGCGATGAGCGCCATCCGTGTGTCGGAGAAGCTTGGGGAGTGCATGGATTTTATTTTGGTACATATATGGTAAGGAAATATATGATTGAATTTCCATATTTACTTTGATTATATATTTATGATTGGACCCTTCGTATAGTAGCTTTCCATATTATTGGGTTTCCAATTATGGTAAGATAATTATGATTGGATTTCCATTAAATATTTGATTAATTTATATTGGAAGTTTCCATATATATTGGCCTTCCATGTATGGGTTACCAAGGGCTTATAAAAGGGTGATGCATGCTAGTTGTAAAATCATCTCAAAACAAAGAGTGCTTTACAATCTTTGAGAGAGAGAGAGGATTAAGGACTATTGTGAAGGAGAGATTGCTTCGAATAATTTTTTTGGCATCTCTTGTTCTTCGGAGTCCGCAATCAAAAAATTTCTTCTTTCAAGTGAGTTTTGGTGATCCGTGTTGGATCTGGAGAAGCTTGTAGAGGGTGTATTCTCTTTATTCCATTAGTGGAGGTTCTTCAGGGTTGGACTCCGATCGTCCTATAGTTTTTTCCGCAAGGGTTTTCCACGTCAAAAATCTTTATGTCTGCGATTATGTTTGGCCTTTTTGGTTTGTGTGCTTTTGCTCGGTTCTCTCGCAGGACTTTCTGGTTTGGGGGAACGGTTTCTGCGCTTCGTTTCTAACAGAGTGGTATCAGAGCTTTGGATTCAAAGAAGTGTCAGGAGTTGACAGTCAAATCAGGAAGCAGAGATGGACGCGAAGCTGGTGCGCATGGTGAACCTGAAAGGTACCAACTACCATTATTGGCGGGGCAAGATGAAGGATTTGTTGTTCGTCAAGAAGCCGCATCTTCCAGTATTTGCATCCGAGAAGCCCAGTGACAAATTCGATGAGGACTGGAACTTCGAGCATATACAGGTGTGTGGGTACATACGGCAGTTCGTTGACGAGAACGTGTACAACCACGTTGCCAATATTGAGCATGCGAAGACGTTGTGGGAGAAGCTAGAATCTTTGTACGCGAAAAAGACTGGGGTAAACAAATTGTTCCTGATCCAGACGATGATGGGTCTGCGGTACAAAGATGGTGCATCCATTACGGATCACTTGAGTGAGTTCCAGGGCATGGTGGACCAGCTATCCTCGATGGGAGTCAAGTTCGACGACGAGGTTCAAGGACTTTGGTTGCTATGTACATTGCCAGATTCGTGGGAGACCGTACGAGTATCTATGATCGCTTCTGCTCCAGAAGGCGTGGTCAGTCTGGAGTTTGCCAAGAGCGGGGTACTGAATGAAGAGATGCGGAGACGTTCTCAGGGCACTTCATCCACATCCCATCACTCAGAGGCACTAGTTTCGGAGAGCCACGGAAGGGGCAAAAGTAGGGGTCCAGGTGGTGGCAGAGACAAGAGCAGGGGGAAGTCCAAGGGTCGGTACGAGGACTCGGAGTGTTACCATTGTGGCAAGAAGGGCTACATCAAGCGGAACTATTTTGCTTGGAAGAGAGAGAAGAAGGGCAAGGGGAAGCAAGATGAGAACACTACAGCGGCGGCTTCGATACATGGAGGCGATGTAATCGTCGTAGGTGATGAGGTTATCACAAACCTCGCCTGCGATGACAATTCTTGGCTGGTGGACTCAGGGGCTTCAGCGCATGTATCTCACAACAGGGCACTATTTGCCACTTACACGACATGCGACTGTGGAGTGTTGAAGATGGGCAATGGAGATGTGTCAAAGGCGGTTGCCGTTGGAGATGTACATTTGAGGATGAAGACGGGTGCAGTTCTTGTTCTCAAAGATGTTCGTCATGTCCCTGATATCCGTTTCAATCTGGTGTCGGTTGGAAGGTTGGATGATGAGGGATTCTTCAGTCTTTTCGGAAATAGTTAGTGGAAACTTTCCAGAGGTTCGATGGTGATTGCCAGAGGAAGCAAAAAGTCCGGTCTCTACGATATGGAGGGGAGCGCACAGGGGGCATAGGAGGTGAACGCAGTCAGTGATGCGTCTACCGAGTTGTGGCACAGGCGGCTTGGCCATATCAGCGAGAAGGGGATGAGCTACTTGGTGAACATAAAGGTGATTCCAGGGCTCAAGTCTACAAAGTTGGAGAAGTGCACGCACTGCTTAGCTGGGAAGCAAAATAGGGTGTCTTTATAAAGTCACCCAAGTTCAAAGAAGCCGGCATTGCTCGAGTTGATTCACTCGGATGTCTGCGGTCCTATGAAGGTAAAATCTATTGGTGGTGCTTCTTACTTTATAACTTTTATTGATGACTGTTCCAGGAAGGTTTGGGTCTATGCCTTAAAGACCAAGGACCAGGTGCTGCCTACTTTCAAAGAGTTTCAGGCCTCTGTTGAAAGAGAGACGGGCAAGAAGTTATTGTGTGTTCGGTCCGACAACGGCGACGAATACATTGGTCCCTTTGATGCTTATTGCAGAAAGCAGGGGATACGACACCAGAGGACTCCACCCAAGACACCTCAGCTCAATGGTGTAGCAGAGCGCATGAACAGGCCACTGATGGAGAGGGTACGGTATTTGCTGTCAGAAGCAAACTTGTCGGGCTGTTATTGGGGTGAGGCTCTTCTCACAGCTGCTTATGTTATTAATTTATCTCCTAGTGCTCCTTTGCAGGGTGATGAGCCTGACAAAGTATGGTAAGGCAAAGAGCCATCATACAATCACCTGTGAGTGTTTGGCTGTAAGGCCTTCGTGCATGTACCGAAGGACGAGAGGACCAAACTTGAGCCGAAGATGAGGCGATGCATCTTTGTCGTCTACGATCGGGATGAGTTTGGCTATAGACTCTACGAACCGGTGGAAAGAAAGCTCTACAGAAGCAGGGACGTGGTATTCGTCGAGGATCAGACCATGACCAATACTCAGGATTCCGAGACGCCTTCTGAGGCTGAGGAATTGTCTAAGTTAGAGTCATTTTGCTTCGAGCAGTTTCCAGAGGACATCGTAGAGGATCCAATTATGGGAAAGCCAGTACATGGAGTTGCTTCTAACCTTGATCATCAACCTGCTGATGGTGGTCAGGGTGTCCCTCAGGAGGATGAGCATGCCGGAGAGGCGGTTCCTGAAGAGGAGGAGGCTGTTGGTATACAGCCAGCACCAGTGGCTCCACTGAGAAGGAGCGACAAAGAGCGTCGACCATCTCCGTGATACTCACCGGGTGAGTATGTGCTATTGACAGACGGGGGAGAGCCCGAAAGTTTTACAGAGGCTATGGAAGACGAACACAGGCAGGAGTGGATGGAGGCTATGCAGGAGGAGATGAGTTCCTTACATGCCAATTCCACTTATGAGCTGGTGCGGTTGCCAAAGGGCAAGAAGGCTTTAAAGAATCGATGGGTGTTTAGAGTGAAGCAGACGGATGATGCTACTCGTCCTCGATACAAAGCGAGGCTGGTAGTTAAAGGCTACGGTCAGCGAAAAGGCGTGGATTATGATGAGGTCTTTTCGCCAGTCGTCAAACAGTCGTCTATTCGGGTGGTGCTAGCATTTGCAGCCAGTTTTAACTTGGAGGTCGAGCAGATGGACGTGAAGACGGCATTCCTCTACGGTGATCTTGAAGAGGAGTTATACATGGAGCAGCTAGAGGGATTCTGTGAGAAGGGCAAGCCACATTTGGTCTGCCGGTTGAGGAAGAGCTTGTATGGTCTGAAGCAAGCTCCGAGGCAGTGGTACAGGAAGTTCGAGTCGTATATGGGGGAGCATGGCTATACACGGACGACGTCGGACCATTGCGTATTTGTGAGGTACTTTGTCGAGGATGATTTCATCATTTTATTGCTCTATATAGATGATATGCTGTTAGTGGGTCAGAATGCCACTAGGATAGTGGAGTTGAAGTGCCAACTAGGCGCGGCCTTCTCTATGAAGGATTTGGGCGCAACAAAGACTATTCTTGGGATAGATATCAGCCGAGAGAGAGAGTCCAAGCTTCTACATTTGTCCCAAAAGAAGTACATTCACCGGGTACTTCAGCGTTTCGGTATGGACGAGTCGAAGAACGTGAGTTGTGTCACGCCCCGCTCCCGTAGGAGCGATCGTCCTCGCTAAGGCGTGATGCCGCACGAGCCTAGATTGCGCTCGTGCAAGGCAGTTTCATAACGGCCGATTACATCGACAGCGACGGGGTCGTCGCACAGAAGTCCCAAGCAGAAACATTGAATATGCAGCAAAAATCTAAAGATAAGACACAAGTTATTCAAAAGAAGCTCTTTATTGATATTGAATACAAGATTACATTTGTGGACGCAAGGCCAAATTACAAGTCTCTCGTGCTCACTTTTCTCTTTCATTTTACAAGTCACTCTGCTCTCTCTCATCTCTCGATACAATACTTGAATCCAGCGGAAGCTTCGGAAGGCGATTTCTATATATTATGTCATGTATAAGTCTTTACTCCATGCGGCCGTGCGCTTCGAATCGCCAAGGTACTCCATGCCTCGACGCATCCAAGCGAGCTCTGCGCCACGAGCTTCTACCTGTGCCTGCACATGGAAACTATGTGGGTGTCAGTACTCAACTGTACTGGTGGAATGAGCTCCTCGTCCACCCATACAAACCCAACACGTTTGATTTACATTGTGCAACGTAATCCCTTCTTATCAATTATCTTTCTACTCTTGCCTTAGGATCAGTTTTATGATCGACGCCTTGCCTATTTGTTATCATTAGACCATCCCGTGCTTGCAACATTCAACGTTAACCTATTAAGTCGTGTTTGCCTTACGGCTATAATCAGAGACACAACTACGCGATGAGGCTCCATTTCCATGTGATCGTGCTAGGAATCCATCGTGCCGTACCTAGCAACTCAGGGTGACTAAACCATATCGCCGCCTCACGGCCCTTGCTACTTTCATCACCAACTGACCCAATCAAGACTTGTGAATGTTAGTGTCACTCAACCAACTTTGCTTTGCGGCGGTTTCCCGACTTAAACTCAAACAACTCAACCAACTTAAGCAACTTATATGCCGACAACTCAAGACCCGACGCCACATCTTGTGCCGAAGCACGACGCCTATGTTGAAACCCAATCTTAGGCCCAAACTTTGTGTTCTAACTGTACACACTTTCAACTCGACTCAATCTGAAGGCATACACGCGGATAGCCGCTATTTTGTCGACATCTATATGATTTGGTCACTGACTCCCAGAGCCATCGTGGACTCCTCTAGCTTTTGTTAGACGGGGTCCTTTCAGCGTGAGTAGCGATCCCCGCTGCAAGTCCTCGCCTAACCCGTGCCCAGCACAGCTAATTATTTGTTTACCATTGCCCGCAACGGTCCCGTGGCCTCGGGTTACCGTACGGGAAAATGCTCACCTTGTCGACAAGTTATCCATGACCATGCAAGACTCGACTCAAACTGACGTCTCACACAGTCATGCTACCTCTAGTGTCACCATTTCTTTTAGGGCCAAGTTTAATATTTCTTTCTTATGAGACCGCCTCGCTGACATGTAGCCGCGAGCATACTTCTTTCTTACAAGGCCGCCTCGCTGACATGTAGCCGCGAGGCCTCGCCGACATGTAGCCGCGAGCATACTTCTTTCTTGCCCTTTTTCTAAACTCAATGAATCAATCGTAGTTCATGCCTTAAACACTAAGTCCGTGCATTGTGCCTTAGGCCCATCATGCTCTACGCGACACTATCGCCCAACTCATACTCCATACGACTAGCTTTGAAACCGTAGGACTTCGTGGCTATACTCAGCCGTAGAACTCTTAGGACCGTGCTTAGAATGACTTGGGTCGACCACCATCACTTTGCCTAACTTCACCAAGCCTACAACTTAACTCAAGGGACGAGCAAAGGCTATGCCAAGCCTTGCATCATGGAAGCGTGCATGCTTGATCGAGCATTTACGCGGGCGACGCCTATGACTTAGGCTACGTTCATAACTTTGTCTACTCAACCAACTTTCCTTCTCCCAAGCCACGGGACGAAGGATCGAGTGTCATTTTCAAAGCACGCTGTGCACCAACTCTAAGACGATCGTTGGACCTTTCCATATTCTAACTCAATTCGACCCGTCGGGATTATTCCCTTTAGCTATGTGGATTCGTCTCTTTTATTATCAAGCCTACTCGTGCGAGTTGAAAACATGCGATTTATTATGTGAAAGCTAAGATGAGGCAAGTTCATCGAAACTATCCCACCTGAGCGAGCGGTCGCCTTGACCGAGCGATGTCTCCGAGTAGCCGTTACAAGGCTAAGTCCGAACGTCGTCGGCATTTCGATTCCTCCCATTGACTTTGCGGGACGGGGCACTACATCATACACCACTCAGAACAAGTCTCGTCCTCAAAACTTTCCTAAAGGCAAGCCATCCTACCATTTCTATGGCCCAGACTTAATCGTTCCTAGACACAGAACTATAACGGTCGTGCGGGTGTCACGCCCCAGAACCAGAATACTGGAGAGCGGGGGCAGACATAGCCAGGTACGTAATCCCAAAGTACGCTAATACTCTGAAATCACGTATAAGCTGTCAAGACATGGGGGTTACTCTACAAGCCATCAGTCAACCCTATGGTTTAACAATCCTAGGTATCTCAATCATAGGCAATTATACAAGAGCAAAGAGTACGATCATCATACATACAATAGTAAGGCGTCCCGAACCATATATACATGACTGATCATGAAGCCAGTACCACAAAACTGAGGACTACCTAGAGTATTAGTCGTACATGATAAGGACTAGCTATAGTCTAGAATACACATATCATGTTTATGCCCGTAGGCTACAATATCAAGGTAAATACCAAAACACGAGCTAAACACGTGCTCGGGGCTAAACGTTACAAGAGGAGAATTTACATATCAGTGGGAGAATGAAGAAGAAACCCACTGAGGCACTCTGGTGCTCCGGCTGGTCACCGTCGAGTAGATGGTGCGATAGATCCTTCGGGCTCTTCTATCAGAACCTGGCCATGCAAAACCAGTGGGGTCAGACCCCAAATAGCAAGTACCACAAAGGAGGCCGAACTATGGACTTAAAACCAGCAATTATTAGCAAACAACAAGCAAATAAGTAAAGGAGGATCGAGATTTGTGCAGTACCAATGCACTTGTCCCGAACATAGGAAGACAGTAAGTAAATCATCATTGAGCATAAAGTAAACTGGAGAACATGTTAAATAAATAGAACTGGAAAGGTGATATACGATGGGATAACCATGGGACTATTCAGATAATCAGGTTACAACCCGTAAACCAAACAAGGACCGGGGTTGTAACCCTTCGTCTGAACGGAACTTGGTTTCCCCTACCATTTATCGGCAAGATAAAATAAGAAATCAGGATATGTAACAATTATGTACAGGATAGGGCGAATATGAACAATCAGGTCATGTGACAATCTTATGCAGGATCAAGTCAAGACTAGACTGAGTTAGACTCCATTCAATCAATCACGGCCAAGCAATAAGTACGGCTTGATACTTTAACAAACTAGGGTTATCACAGGCCTAGTTACTAGCAAGATGCAATGAGATTCTTCCAAGTCCGGTTACCTGTTTGTTAATACCTGAATGACCCCAGCAAAGAAAAGGAAAAGATAGCATGATATAGCAGACACACTGTAGTAAGATACATGTGTCCTAAGGTACCACGCTCGACGGCGGGCTGGAAGTGCGCTCATCTCGACGGATAGCAACAAATCCCATGTATATATATATAAGGTCGGGATCAAAGGGGCAACAGGTAACTGGAAAAGTCTCTCCATGAACTACTGGATTATTCTAGTAATTAGCCTTAGTCCATTTCAGTACGAATCCCTGACCGTGGGAAACCAGGGATTCATATCCTAGACATGATGCAAGACGAGACGGGTTCATTTGTACAAACACAATCATCCACGGTGTCAGGATACTAATTAATTCTTGTCAGGAGTGCGCCACGACGGGCCACTATCAAGAATTATCATGTCAAGTTATCACTGTCAATTATCAAGTCAAGAATATTATGTCAAGAATATCATGTCAAGTTCATTTCAAGAGTGCACCACTACGGGTCACCGTCGTGTCATGTCATTTATCAAAGAAGGAAGAAACTTGCACAATTAAATAATAATATATTAATAATATATATATTCTTGAAGCCAAGGAGAAACTCTACAATTTTTATGTTGGGAGTGGGAAGAAATTTTGACCACAATTCAGGCAAATAAAATATTTAAACAATCAAAGTGGGACCCATGCGGTCCAAAAGTGGGAGAATAAACATGTGGTCAAAGAGAGTGGGAGGCCACCCATGTGGCTCCGAAATTATTTAAATGAAATCAGTCAAACATTTAAGGCCAGCAAGCCATGTGCGGCTAGCATACAATTGTGCATGCGGCCAAGAGTGGGAGGGACCCCATGCGGCCAAGAAACAATAAATAGGCCATAAAATCAAATAAGACAAAAGACAGTGGGACCCTCATTAAATGCAAACTCCCACTTCAGCAAGCAAGTCAACTAAAGAAAGCTATGTGGGACCCCCCACAATTAATGCAATAAGAAAAGGTTCACGTGAACCAATTAAATATTGGTTCACGTGGCCAAGCAATGATGACATATAATAAAATATATCCTGCAAGTACAGGCAGCTCAATAGAATCCATGCGATCCAATATTAAATTCAAAGTCCAAAAGTACAATGGCCATGCGGCCAGCAAGTGGGAAGAGGCCATGCGGCCAAGGATTATATTCATACGGCCAGCAACAATGTAAAGGCCAGGCACAAACTAAATATTAATATACTATGGGACCAAAATATCTAAGGCCAAGAGTGAAGTTGACTTCATGCGGCCAAGCATGAACATTCCTCCTGCGGCCAAGTATGCTAAAAAAATGCATTAAATGCAATCCTAAGGACTAAAGCATAAAAATATAAACATTTAGGGCCTTAAATGCATAATGCATAAAAGTAATGCATTAGGACTTCAAGCATAAAATATGAAATAGCAAGGTCTTAAATGCATTAATCATAAGGCCTTAAGAAGCTTTATGCGGCTAGCTTATTCCAAAGGCACGTAATCAATGCACTAAGCATAATATATTAAACATTAAGGTCTTAAATGCAAAATATAAAGCCTTAAGAAGCCTTATGCGGCTAGCTCCTTTCCAGGATGATTCAACCAAGCTTTAAAGCATAAAGGACATATGCTTTAACTAAGCATTTAAAGCATAAAGGACAAATGCATAAAGGACAAAATGCTTTAAGAATGGGTTAATATTGCATCCAAAACCCATGCGGCTAGCTTCAGAACTCATGCGGCCAGCAAAGGTGTGAAACCCGTATTTTTATTTTAGTATTATTTTATTTATTATAAATTAGATTAAATTATTATTATTCTTGGATTTTTTTAATGTTGGTCCAGACCCGTCCCGAATCCATCTTGAACCCAAGTTCATTTTTCCGAAACTAATTTGAAAATCCCTTAATATATATTTATATATATATATATATATCATTTTCTTATTAAAACAAAACAATTCTTTACTCACTCTTTAACTCTCTCTCTCATTAACTATCAGAAAGAAAAAGAAAACCTTTCCTTTTCTTCCCTACCAAACCACTCGGCCGGCCCTCTCGGCTTCCACCACCGCCGTCGCCACCCCGACTCTTCACTTTCCCTTCTGGTAACAGCTTTTTCTTCTCCTATAAAAACCCCTCTCCCCACTTCCATTCCAACACTCTCTCTCCCTCCCAAATTCTTCCTGAGCTTTCCCCAACTCCAGCGTCCCCTTGCCCTAACTCTTCCGTCCGCGTTTCCCGAGCACCGCCCCTGGCTCGTCCAGCTCGCCCGCGGCTACGCCCGCGGCAGCCCCCTCCAGCGTGCGTGCGACCACGCCGCGCCCAGCCGGCCTCCCCGCGCTCCTCGCCGCGGACCCCCTGTGCGTCGAGCTATCCCCCGCCGACCCACTCCGACGGCCGCGCCCTGGCCTGTACTCTGGCTAACCGCCCCTGTCGCCGCCCTCCAGCGCCGACTCCGGCGATCCCGACCAGCGCGCCCTTCGCGCCAGCCCCGCTCCCCCGCGAGCGCCAGCCGTCCGGCGACCCCTGTCCGCGGCCATCTTCCCCGCGGGCGCCCCCTTGCGCGGCTGATCATCTCTGGCCGTCCTCTCCCCGCGGCCGCCCGCTGTTCTGCCGACAGCGTCGCGCCCCTTCGGCGTCATCTCTGTCCGACCACGGCCCCGCGCCCCTTCACGGCCCTCTGGTCGCTATCTTTCCGGCGATCCCCTGCTGGCTTGCTGACCTAGCACTGCCCCGACGCCGAGTTTCTCCTGTTGGCGCCCCTGTCGTGCCCTATATTCTAAATTCTTCGGCGTTCGTCGTCGACGATGCTGGTTCCAGCGCTGATTTCGGGGATTTGTCGCTGTTCTGGACTATTCTTTCTTTATATTTATCATCTGAGCTCTAGCCGAGCAATCCGAGGTATAACCCCCTGTCCCGCTATTTTATTATTATTTGTCGATGATGAAATGGTCCCCGGTTCCCTTTGGGAATTCTGTATTAGCGACGTCGTAATTTTCCAGGACTTTCGGAAAGGTCCCGTGGATTATTTTGGATTCCCGAAATATTTCGGGAATGGATTTTGGTATATTTTAGTTTTTCGAAAATTTCCGGGAACGTTCTGTGATTTGTGGATTTGGAATCGGACTTCCGAAATCATTTCGGGTCGTCCCGATTATGCTGTGGATTGGCTGTGGGTGTTTTATATATATAAAATACGGGTTTTTCCGTGGTTTGGGACTTGCAAAAATTATCGGCGCCATTTTTCCAGTTTTTGGGTTGACCAAAAACAGAGGAGATGCTGCCCAATTTTTCTGTAAATCCTGAATTATTTTCAAAATGAATTTAAAATGATTTTTGGAATTTATTTGATATTTGATTTTGGGGTGACGACCGTATCGGTCAATGGACCCGGCTAAGTGCAAACGATACCGGCCCCGCCCGGACGTTGAGGCAATTAGCCAAGATGAGGATCGGACCATTATCTGAGACTTACTATTTATCTTTATTTTTATTATTTATTTTCTGTTTTCTATTTAAATTTCTATTTCAGTTTAGGACTAACGGCAGTTTATCTTATTTCAATTTATGTAAATAAATTGTAATGGGCATAAGCCCAGCTGGCTGGTCTGTGACTGTAATAGCTTAGATTTCCTGTCTTTTCTGGTTTTTCGAGTTTTTGCTATTAACGATTAAAATGATTAAAAAGGTATTTTTCATATAAATTTAATTATTATTTTCTCACCTAAAAATTGACGAGTTTATTAATAATTAAAAATCACGTATTTCTCACTAAAATAAGAAAGATTAGCTTTATAACTATTTTTTAAAAATTACCAAGTTTTCATAAATAATCTGGCAGCGGCGGTGTTTTCCCGAATTCAAAAGTTAAAAATAATATTTTCCCTCGTATTAAATCAACGCACTTAATAACCGTATTTTTCTGTGTTTGGTTAATTAAAGAACTAAAATTGGACTAGGACGCAAATAGAGATTTCAACTAGCATAGCTAGATTGGTAAACCTGATATCTGAGTCTAATTCTCAATCGTAGGATTTCGAGGACTGTACTAGCATCAACCCGGAATCAACAATCGAATCCAGTCATAATCAAAGGCAAGTACATTTGTGTTGATTACAATTATTTAATAATTACTTCACTGCAATTTTAAACCACTGTTCAAACACGAACTCTTTCGGGAGTATTGACTGTACTGTTGGGGACTGGGGGAGTAGAGTAGTGGATATGACCAAATCCAAAATTAGGATAACTGACTGTATTAGCTTTCCCCTCTTCACACGGGGACAAGCCATACCGTATCGCTAGGATACTACTGTAACCCAATCCGGTCATATTCATTACCTATTCACATCACTGTACTGTATTATTTCAAAACTGTTCATCTTCAAAACTGTTTAAAATTGCATGATTTTATTGTTAAATTAATTGTCAAGATTAGCATAAATTGTACTTTGCTCCCTCCTGACTGGAGACCAACATTTTTAGGTGATTGCGTCGTCGAAGATCTGATGCCTGTTCTCGCAGAACCTGGAACCCAAGAACAGTAAAGCTGGATAGTAATTTATTGTATCAAGTGTAACTGCTGTATTAATGGTTGTTGTATTTCAAAAATTTTAAATTGAATAAAAGATTTTTATATTCGTTAGAATTTTTATCTGCATGAGTTTCACTACTGAATACAGCTTACTGCCGCCGTCTCAACAACGGTGCAGGCTGGGCATGATCCGATTCGACCCAAGTAATTGGGACCGGGTCATGACATATTTTTAGTGGTAGCCCATGCAGGTCAGATCTGTAAATTGGTCTAGTCAACTTAGTCTAGACCATCGCGCAGTTCTGTAACTTGACCTAGGGATAGTTGAGACTTTAGGAAAACAGACTTTAGAAACAACTAGAATACTTAGATAATATACACCATGTTACATTATAGGGCCAAAAATTATTTACTTAAAAATCTATTTTTGTCTGCTTATAGATTCGTAGGATACTTTGTTTGTGTTTGTACCTAAACCTTATCTAGATTAGGCTGATTGTACCTTTGAGTGTTCTACGACTTTCGAGATGATTTCCTTCCATAATTTTCAGGTTCTAGTCTACCTTAGGATTCATATTCTTTTTGGAATAAAGATTGAATTTTTCAATCTTCTTCTTCTTTATCAAACCTAATTTTAACTTCTTCATTGGTTGATCAGAATCTTACTTCTCTTCCTTTATTTGGAATTTTGATTCGTTCATTATGAAGAGTTTCAATATCCTCTTAGCAACCCTATTACACTCTTATCTACCCAATGTATATCTACAACCATTATATCCAATCTTATTTCCAATTGATTGATTTTCTCGAAATCAATTCTGAACTAAATTCTGGGACCATAAAGCCTCAAGGTCAATTATTACCACAAAAATTAGTTCAGTTCATGATTCTATTAAAAGAGTTATTTTCAATGTCAATATTGATTGTTATCTTCTAAGTTATTCCAAAGACCGAGAATATTCTCATCCGTTGACTTCCTTCATTCATCTTGAAACCCTACTCTCTCTATGCAATTTCTTGATCAAATTAAGGCCTAGAAAGCTTCTATGATCATGAAGCAGGAACGATCAGAAAATTGATCACATTCTTGAATCCATTCTATTGTTAAGTTTCCTTTAGTCAAGGAGATTTTTAGCTGTCCCAAAGCTATTTAATTTCTTGGCGTTATTAGACAATTTCAATTTGATTTCCTTGAATCAATGAGACTTACCTTCTCTCAAATTTCCAACTTTCCTTAGTTATGAAATTATTCTTCTCAAAATAATTTTTGTACTTCCTGAGTGATTTGTCAGAAATATTTTCATTGGTTTTTCTTACTTAAACCGAATCTGTGATGCTTCTATCTTACTTTGTGTTTGACTCAATTATTCAAATCAAGGTTGATCGTTTCATCTTTGAAATCAGAGAACAGATATTCCTCTTGATTTTAGTCCCAGTCTCTTGAATCTCAAACACATATTTTGATAAATCCTTTAATCTCAGAAGAACAGTCATCTACATTTTCTATCCTGTTTAGAACTTTAAACTCGTTTGAATTTTTGAAATTCCTTTGAAATTCACATGGACAAAGCTGAGGAAATATTTAGCAACATAACATGACTCCGCATATTTACGTGATAGTCATTTATCTGAATTATGGAAAACTGCAAGTTTACTGCAGCTAGTTGTGCACTGGCGAGGCATAAACTCTAAGTTAAAATAATGACAGGTAATCGTTAGGTTTCCAAATATTTTTGAGACTTTCTTCTATGTTTGCTTAGCCATGAAATGGATAAAGTTGGAAGATTACTCGATAAACTAAATTATTCAAGTTATGGAGTCAAAAATTCGTTGCAGTCAGGTGCACACTGGCGAGGCATGAATTTGAAACGAAGTGACTTAAAAATAGTGGTTTTCGAATATTAATAAGACTATATTCATATCATGGTTATCTCCAATCATTCTGAAGAATTGTATTCTAGCATTTGCTCCCACTTCCAGAAAATATTCTATCGGATTATATTCTTGTCATGGCTATTTTAAATCATCCTCACTATCTTAAAATCGTACAACTTGTTGTTTCTTTCTGAGTCACAAACTCCTATACCTCATACCAGTTTGAATTGAAAATTGTCCCTCATTTCGAAAACTTACATTATCTTTTGTTTCTCAAATGAATTGATGTCGTATTTTATGAACTTTCTATTTTTATGATCTCATTTAAAATTTTCTATCTTATGATTATAAAATTTATACCTCGATTTTACTTGTGTTTAAAATGATTTTTGATCACAACAAAATATTCTAAACTCTATCTAAAAGATTCTAAACATGTTTATTTTTATCTTTTAGCAATCATGCCTCGAATCTGATTATGTCTGATGAATTAAATTGGAACGATCTATTGAAGAAACTTATGGAGTACATGAATTATGAGATAAATATGAAACACTCGTGATTGAACTTAAACCTAGGAAGGGATAAATTAATGATGTGAATGTTAAGCAAATGGACAGTGTGGATTAGAGGTAATTAAATGATAAGCGTGAGCATACATTTTTGGAAGACGCATGATAAATCGGATGATCAAAATAAGAAAAGAATTTAAAACTTAAAGGTATAACTAAGCAAGGATGACAATTGTATGAATGACAGGATTACAATGGAAAGATTGGTTAAAAAAATAAAATAATAATAATAATAATAAAAATAAGATTTATTTTTGAAAGAGTTTGAATCAAATAAAGGATTTGAGCTTAATCATGATTTCATAGAGAGTTCGAGATCAAATCGGAAAATGAAGATATATACATGATAGTCTAAAATCACAGTAATGATCATCTACGAGAAAGAAATGGATCGTGACAAATTAGAATATTGAAACATGGTATAATATTGGGCACCAAGGCTTGGCATTGAAGTATTAAAGACTAGGAGTATCAAATCATAGAATTAAATTGAATACATTAAGTAAGCTGGGAGAAATACATATTGCATGAATATAAGATGTGTTCAAAAATTGAAAATATAGAAGACAAAATTTTAAGGTGATTGGCAATTTACGAATGGAATAGGGAATTTAGTAATCATGGAGAATAACATTATTCTAAGGAGGGAAGAATGTAAATTAAATAATGGATAAAAATTGATGAATATATATAGTATTAGATGAGTTTTGGGATTGTTAACCTACTTGGGCATAAGATTGATGAGGAAGACGTCCAAACTAATTTCAGGCATGATTGCATGATTAAAATCCTGACCCTGTCCTTTAATTTCGAGGACAAAATTTTCTAAGGAGGGAAGGTTGTGAAACCCGTATTTTTATTTTAGTATTATTTTATTTATTATAAATTAGATTAAATTATTATTATTCTTGGATTTTTTAATGTTGGTCCAGACCCGTCCCGAATCCATCTTGAACCCAAGTTCATTTTTCCGAAACTAATTTGAAAATCCCTTAATATATATATATATATATATATATATATATATATATATATATATATATATATCATTTTCTTATTAAAACAAAATAATTCTTTACTCACTCTTTAACTCTCTCTCTCATTAACTATCAGAAAGGAAAAGAAAACCTTTCCTTTCCTTCCCTACCAAACCACTCGGCCGGCCCTCTCGGCTTCCACAACCGCCGTCGCCACCCCGACTCTTCACTTTCCCTTCTGGTAACAGCTTTTCCTTCTCCTATAAAAACCCCTCTCCCCACTTCCATTCCAACACTCTCTCTCCCTCCCAAATTCTTCCTGAGCTTTCCCCAACTCCAGCGTCCCCTTGCCCTAACTCTCCCGACCGCGTTTCCCGAGCACCGCCCCTGGCTCATCCAGCCCGCCCGCGGCTCCGCCCGCGGCATCCCCCTCCAGCGTGCGCACGACCACGTCGCGCCCAGCCGGCCTCCCCGCGCTCCTCGCCGCGGACCCCCTGTGCGCCGAGCCATCCCCCGCCGACCCACTACGACGGCCGCGCCCTGGCCTGTACTCCGGCCAACCGCCCCTGTCGCCACCCTCCAGCGCCGAATCCGGCGATCCCGACCAGCGCGCCCTTCGCACCAGCCCCGCTCCTCCGGCCATCTTCTCCGCGGGCGCCCCCTTGCACGGCCGATCATCTCTGGCCGCCCTCTCCTCGCGGCCGCCCGCTGTCCTGTCGACAGCGTCGCGCCCCTTCGGCGTCATCTCCGCCGACCACGGCCCCGCGCCCCTTCGCGGCCCTCTGGTCGCTGTCTTTCCGGAGATCCCCTGCTGGCTTGCTGACCTAGCACTGCCCCGACGCCGAGTTTCTCCTGTTGGCGCCCCTGTCGTGCCCTATATTCTAAATTCTTCGGCGTTCGTCATCGACGACGCTGGTTCCAGCACTGATTTCGGGGATTTGTCGCTGTTCTGGACTATTCTTTCTTTCTATTTATCATCTGAGAGCTCTAGCCGAGCAATCCGAGGTATAACCCCCTGTCCTGCTATTTTATTATTATTTGTCGATGATGAAATGGTCCCCGGTTCCCTTTGGGAATTCGGTATTAGCGACGTCGTAATTTTTTGGGACTTTCGGAAAGGTCCCGTGGATTATTTTGGATTCCCGAAATATTTCGGGAATGGATTTTGGTATGTTTTAGTTTTCCGGAAATTTTCGGCAACGTTCTGTGATTTGTGGATTTGGAATCGGACTTCCGAAATCATTTTGGGTCGTCCCGATTATGCTGTGGATTGGCTGTGGGTGTTTTATATATATAAAATGCAGGTTTTTCCCTGGTTTGGGACTTGCAGAAATTATCGGCGCCATTTTCCCAGTTTTTGGGTTGACCAAAAACAGAGGAGATGCTGCCCGATTTTTCCGTAAATCCTGAATTATTTTCAAAATGAATTTAAAATGATTTTCGGAATTTATTTGATACTTGATTTTGGGGTGAGGACCGTATCGGTCAATGGACCCGGCTAAGTGCAAACGATACCGGCCCCGCCCGGACGTTGAGGCAATTAGCCAAGATGAGGATCGGACCATTATCTGAGACTTACTATTTATCTTTATTTTTATTATTTATTTTTTGTTTTCTATTTAAATTTCTATTTCAGTTTAGGACTAACGGCAGTTTATCTTATTTCAATTTATGTAAATAAATTGTAATGGGCATAAGCCCAGCTGGCTGGTCTGTGACTGTAATAGCTTAGATTTCCTGTCTTTTCTGGTTTTTCGAGTTTTTGCTATTAACGATTAAAATGATTAAAAAAGGTATTTTTTGTATAAATTTAATTATTAATTTCTCACCTAAAAATTGACGAGTTTATTAATAATTAAAAATCACGTATTTCTCACTAAAATAAGAAAGATTAGCTTTATAACTATATTTATAAAAATTACCAAGTTTTCATAAATAATCTGGCAGCGACGGTGTTTTCCCGAATTCAAAAGTTAAAAATGATATTTTCCCTCGTATTAAATCAACGCACTTAATAATCGTGTTTTTCTGTGTTTGGTTAATTAAAGAACTAAAATTGGACTAGGACGCAAATAGAGATTTCAACTAGCATAGCTAGGTTGGTAAACCTGATATCTGAGTCTAATTCTCAATCGTAGGATTTCGAGGACTGTACTAGCATCAACCCGGAATCAACAATCGAATCCAGTCATAATCAAAGGCAAGTACATTTATGTTGATTACAATTATTTAATAATCACTTCACTGTAATTTTAAACCACTGTTCAAACACGAACTCTTTCGGAAGTATTGACTGTACTGTTGGGGACTGGGGGAGTAGAGTAGTGGATATGACCAAATCCAAAATTAGGATAACTGACTGTATTAGCTTTTCCCTCTTCACACGGGGACAAGCCATACCGTATCGCTAGGATACTACTGTAACCCAATCCGGTCATATTCATTACCTATTCACATCACTGTACTGTATTATTTCAAAACTGTTCATCTTCAAAACTGTTTAAAAGTGCATGATTTTATTGTTAAATTAATTGTCAAGATTAGCATAAATTGTACTTTGCTCCCTCCTGACTGGAGACCAACATTTTTAGGTGATTGCGTCGTCGAAGATCTGATGCCTGTTCTCGCAGAACCTGGAACCCAAGAACAGTAAAGCTGGATAGTAATTTATTAACCAATGTATCAAGTGTAACTGTTGTATTAATGGTTGTTGTATTTCAAAAATTTTAAATTGAATAAAAGATTTTTATATTCGTTAGAATTTTTATCTGCATGAGTTTCACTACTGAATACAGCTTACTACCGCCGTCTCAACAACGGTGCAGGCTGGGCATGATCCGATTCGACCCAAGTAATTGGGACCGGGTCGTGACAAAAGGATTTCTTAGGAAAAAAATGTAAGGTAAAATGCATTAAGAAAGAATGCATGAAAAATTGCATGATAAGAAAAGTACAATTAATTGCTTTCTTTAAAGCCTATGCGGCTCATTTGAGTGCCATATGCGGCTCCACTTAAAATAAATAATAATTATAAAAAAGCCTTACAATTAATTCTCATGCGGTCAAGACAAATGGCCATGCGGCTCAGGCAGTATTAAATAAATGCCTGCAAAAGAAACTAAGTGCATGCAATGAAGCTGCATGGCCATGCGGCTAGGAAATACAAATTTTTGCTTTCCACAGAGAACACGTCCATGGGAAATACCATGGCCTCCATGCTCCACCAAACTACATTAGGAACCCCAAATCCAGACTTCCATAGGTCAAATTTGGGTAAAAAATGAAATTCTCTACAACATGGAACCATCAGTTGACAAAAGTATACACGTTTAACAGATCAAGACTTATGAAAACCGAAAGTACCACAAAGTTAGATCTACCACAATCTAGCCATCAAAATAGAAAACTCCAAGTTCTAAACATGCTTAGGATGTAACAATAAAAAGAATGGAACAAACGAAATGGAAATCGTCCAACATTCAGCAAGGTGTACTTGCCTCTCTCCAATAGCTAGGGTTTGGTGGAAAAGAAATGAATGAGGGTGAATGAGGGGGAGAGAGAAAAGTGGCTTATATAACAAGCTCAAGTGATCTCCACCATTCATTCCTCTCCACTAAATCTAAGCCATACACCTCAGCTCATGAGAAACCAACTAAACCAAACCAAGTCAAAGTGGAACCGAACCAAATAAAACCAAATCCAAGTTAAACCAAGTCATAAAAATCCTACACTTAGGAAAATTTTAAAATATCACGCAAATCGATAAATACGAAACACGGCTCAAATTAAACACGTATCCGTATAAAATACCGATACAGTGAGACGGGTCTCACAACTCTCCACACCTTAGAAAAATTCCGTCCTCGAAATTTCCTGAGGCTAGTCGAGCAAGATAACAAAACAACAGCTCCAGGAAACTCAACAATCTCAATAAATCAAGCATGGCAAGTAAGTAAAGTAAAACAACCAGTAATATAAATAAATGCGCAAGCGGTAAATAAATGCACAAGAATAAATACAATCATGATCAAGAAGGGCTGGAGGCATATGGATCAATATGGCTCCTGAGTCAGTTGTGTAGAAACCAACGTCCTCGCTGGCCTAAGCTGACTCCCAAAAATGGATAAAAGTCGAGCCTCAAGGTAAGTCGGTACCAATGACTTAGTTCAAGACATGACTCTACCCAGGACGTGTCATCGTAGTTAAAACAGATGCATGAACTTTATCACCTGTCTCAAGATACGAAGACAGAAGCGACTGGCTGATCGGAATGGACTGACATCTCTATCTGCATGCTGAGACTGATCCTCCATAACTGGCCTGGCTGAAGAATGCTGAGCTGCCTCGACAAAACACGAACAAGATAATCAGAAGGATCAGGAACAGTGCCCTTGAAAGTTGAAGGACACAAGATCAAATCATGGGAACAGGAATGATCAATGATCAAAACAGATATCAAGTCAAGTATCAGAGATAGAGAATAATCCGAAGGAGATCAATAAGGATAATCGTGATTGAGATATCTAAACATGGTAAATCCCACAAATCTGAAAATCGAGATTCAGACCTGCATGGGCCACCACTAAAACCATGTCACGCCCAGAACCAGAATACTGGAGAGCGGGGGAAGACATAGCCAGCTACGTAATCCCAAAGTACGCTAATACTCTGAAATCACGTATAAGCTGTCAAGACATGGGGGTTACTCTACAAGCCATCAGTCAACCCTATGGTTTAACAATCCTAGGTATCTCAATCACAGGCAATTATACAAGAACAAAGAGAACGATCATCATACATACAATAGTAAGGCGTCCCGAACCATATAGACATGACTGATCATAAAGCCAGTACCACAAAACTGAGGACTAGCTAGAGTATTAGTCGTACATGATAAGGACTAGCTATAGTCTAGAATACACATATCATGTTTATGCCCGTAGGCTACAATATCAAGGTAAATACCAAAACATGAGCTAAACACGTGCTCGGGGCTAAACGTTACAAGAGGAGAATTTACATATCAGTGGAAGAATAAAGAAGAAACCCACTGAGGCACTCTGGTGCTCCGGCTGGTCACCGTCGAGTAGATGGTGCGGTAGATCCTTCGGGCTCTTCTATCAGAACCTGGCCATGCAAAACCAGTGGGGTCAGACCCCAAATAGCAAGTACCACAAAGGAGGCCGAACTATGAACTTAAAACCAGCAATCATTAGCAAACAACAAGCAAATAAGTAAAGGAGGATCGAGATTTGTGCAGTACCAATGCACTTGTCCCGAACATAGGAAGACAGTAAGTAAATCATCATTGAGCATAAAGTAAACTGGAGAACATGTTAAATAAATAGAACTGGGAAGGTGATATACGATGGGATAACCATGGGACTATTCAGATAACCAGGTTACAACCCGTAAACCAAACAAGGACCGGGGTTGTAACCCTTCGTCTGAACGGAACTTGGTTTCCCCCACCATTTATCGGCAAGATAAAATAAGAAATCAGGATATGTAACAATCATGTACAGGATAGGGCAAATATGAACAATCAGGTCATGTGACAATCTTGTGCAGGATCAAGTCAAGACTAGACTGAGTTAGACTCCATTCAATCAATCACGGCCAAGCAATAAGTACGGCTTGATACTTTAACTAACTAGGGTTATCACAGGCCTAGTTACTAGCAAGATGCAATGAGATTCTCCCATGTCCGGTTACCTGTTTGTTACTACCTGAATGACCCCAGCAAAGAAAAGGAAAAGATAGCATGATATAGCAGACACACTGTAGTAAGATACATGTGTCCTAAGGTACCACGCTCGACGGCGGGCTGGAAGTGCGCTCATCTCGACGGATAGCAACAAATCCCATGTATATATATAAGGCCGGGATCAAAGGGGCAACAGGTAACTGGGAAAGTCTCTCCATGAACTACTAGATTATTCTAGTAATTAGCCTTAGTCCATTTCAGTACGAATCCCTGACCGTGGGAAACCAGGGATTCATGTCCTAGACATGATGCAAGACGAGACGGGTTCATTTGTACAAACACAATCACCCACGGTGTTAGGATACTAATTAATTCTTGTCAGGAGTGCGCCACGACGGGCCACTATCAAGAATTATCATGTCAAGTTATCACTGTCAATTATCAAGTCAAGAATATCATGTCAAGTTCATTTAAAGAGTGCACCACTACGGGTCACCGTCGTGTCATGTCATTTATCAAAGAAGGAAGAAACTTGCACAATTAAATAATAATATATTAATAATATATATATTTTTGAAGCCAAGGAGAAACTCTACAATTTTTATGTTGGAAGTGGGAAGAAATTCTGACCACAATTCAGGCAAATAAAACATTTAAACAATCAAAGTGGGACCCATGCGGTCCAAAAGTGGGAGAACAAACATGTGGTCAAAGAGAGTGGAAGGCCACCCATGCGGCTCCGAAATTATTTAAATGAAATCAGTCAAACATTTAAGGCCAGCAAGCCATATGCGACTAGCATACAATTGTGCATGCGGCCAAGAGTGGGAGGGACCCCATGCGGCCAAGAAACAATAAATAGGCCATAAAATCAAATAAGACAAAAGACAGTGGGACCCTCATTAAATGCAAACTCCCACTTCAGCAAGCAAGTCAACTAAAGGAAGCTATGTGGGACCCCCCACAATTAATGCAATAAGAAAAGGTTCACGTGAACCAATTAAATATTGGTTCACGTGGCCAAGCAATGATGACATATAATAAAATATATCCTGCAAGTACAGGCAGCTCAATAGAATCCATGCGATCCAATATTAAATTCAAAGTCCAAAAGTACAATGGCCATGCGGCCAGCAAGTGGGAAGAGGCCATGCGGCCAAGGATTATATTCATGCGGCCAGCAACAATATAAAGGCCAGGCACAAACTAAATATTAATACACTATGGGACCAAAATATCTAAGGCCAAGAGTGAAGTTGACTTCATGCGGCCAAGCATGAACATTCCTCCTGCGGCCAAGTATGCTAAAAAAATGCATTAAATGCAATCCTAAGGACTAAAGCATAAAAATATAAACATTTAGGGCCTTAAATGCATAATGCATAAAAGTAATGCATTAGGACTTCAAGCATAAACTATGAAATAGCAAGGTCTTAAATGCATTAATCATAAGGCCTTAAGAAGCTTTATGCGGCTAGCTTATTCCAAAGACATGTAATCAATGCACTAAGCATAATATATTAAACATTAAGGTTTTAAATGCAAAATATAAAGCCTTAAGAAGCCTTATGCGGCTAGCTCCTTTCCGGGATGATTCAACCAAGCTTTAAAGCATAAAGGGCATATGCTTTAACTAAGCATTTAAAGCATAAAGGATAAATGCATAAAGGACAAAATGCTTTAACAATGGGTTAATATTGCATCCAAAACCCATGTGGCTAGCTTCAGAACTCATGCGGCTAGCAAAGGATTTCTTAGGAAAAAAATGTAAGGAAAAATGCATTAAGAAAGAATGCATGAAAAATTGCATGATAAGAAAAGTACAATTAATTGCTTTCTTTAAAGCCTATGCGGCTTATTCGAGTGCCATATGCGGCTCCACTTAAAATAAATAATAATTATAAAAAAGCCTTACAATTAATTCTCATGCGGTCAAGACAAATGGCCATGCGGCTCAGGCAGTATTAAATAAATGCCTGCAAAAGAAACTAAGTGCATGCAATGAAGCTGCATGGCCATGCGGCCAGGAAATACAAATTTTTGCTTTCCACAGAGAACACGTCCATGGGAAATACCATGGCCTCCATGCTCCACCAAACTACATTAGGAACCCCAAATCCAGACTTCCATAGGTCAAATTTGGGTAAAAAATGAAATTCTCTACAACATGGAACCATCAGTTGACAAAAGTATACACGTTTAACAGATCAAGACTTATGAAAACTGAAAGTACCACAAAGTTAGATCTACCACAATCTAGCCATCAAAATAGAAAACTCCAAGTTCTAAACATGTTTAGGGTGCAACAATAAAAAAAATGGAACAAACGAAATGGAAATCGTCCAACATTCAGCAAGGTGTACTTGCCTCTCTCCAATGGCTAGGGTTTGGTGGAAAAGAAATGAATGAGGGTGAATGAGGGGGAGAGAGAAAAGTGGCTTATATAACAAGCTCAAGTGATCTCCACCATTCATTCCTCTCCACTAAATCTAAGCCATACACCTCAGCTCATGAGAAACCAACTAAACCAAACCAAGTCAAAGTAGAACCGAACCAAATAAAACCAAATCCAAGTTAAACCAAGTCATAAAAATCCTACACTTAGAAAAATTTTAAAATATCACGCAAATCGATAAATACGAAACACGGCTCAAATTAAACACGTATCCGTATAAAATACCGATACAGTGAGACGGGTCTCACAGCGGGACACGCCAGAACTTATCGTATACACTCCGCCTACGCGTTTCCTCGATTCCGAGCCACGCTCGCACTATTATCGAATTTTTCTTTAGCACGATTTCAAGTTCTCGAAACTCTTCCATTCTCCAAGTCTTATTTTAATTCAACGTATCACTTGGTTGGATCGTGCACGTATTTCATGCGTCCCCAAAATACATACATTCAGCCAAGCCGCATGATAGAGAATCCGTCATCCTCACTCGAGTCGCATCGTACACATACTCAAGCGTCCCTGAAATATATACATGTCAGCCGAGTCTCGTGAGCAGGGTTTCCTATTCTTGATTCACTCTTTCAATCCATGCCAATCTTCAAGATCAATCTTTCGATTGCTAACACTTGAAACAGGGCATCTCGCCTAACCGCTAGGCCAATTTCTCGAGGCTAAGTCAACATCAGGATTGGAATCATAGTTCCCCAACAATAATGCCAACACTGACCCCAATCCTAGGGTCAAACCAAAGTTGATAGTACGGAGTTTTCTACCCAAGCTCGCGTCACTCAGATTTCTAAACATCGAGCACGATCACCTAATTCACATTAAGACATTCGTTGCGCAGAATCTATTTATTTCACCAATTCTAACCAATTCATGTATTCAATCATGAGGTCGTCTAGCTCGACAGTATGTTGTACCCCAATCTCACGCGAGTCTGATTATCCCCGGTGGTTCATGAATCACCATGCAACGCTCCCGCAGAATAATCATTCTCATCGGGGCATAACTCTTGTTTGAGTCTAGACTAATTCATTTTCGATACACGGATTGGACCTACTCAATCCTCAAGTTTAATCGTCAAGTACACCAAGTCATTCTCAAGTCCACCTTCGCGTCAAACCATAAGTCGAGGTATCAAATTGTCGTACCGTGCAGTTCGACCACCCCCGCTGTATGAATCACCATACCAGCGCTCACGCGGAGTGATCTTCCTAATCGGCGTGACGCATGTGCGAGGCTGGAGTAGCGCTCGCATAAGAAAAGAACGTCAACATTGTGGTTATCGACGAAGCAAATCCAAACATTCTATTTTTCATCCAAGCCAAGTTCGATAGTCTGATCGTCATTCGTTCAACTAGGAAATCCTCGAGCCAAGTCTATCTTTTCCTCAACATATTTCAATATCCCGAGTATAGCATCCATCGGAGCAATGACATTTGCACGATCGTCATTCATCGAGTCAGAGTACCCCCGAGTTATCGCATATCGTTCTTTGATACGCCTCAATACCATCGACGATATACATAACCCAACGATCTTTTCTTGCAACCAATTTTGAGTCGTGCGACTGATGCTATTGTCCGAATGGATATTCCACAATCTTTTTGATATTCAAGATCAAGTTCGATCGTCGTTCCTCAAGCTAGTTTCAAGATCGTTGTCCAAACGCAAGTCCCAATTTCATTCGACTCGATCCGAAATCGTACGCGCGATCCTCTAAGTTTCCTCAATCAAGACCAATCCTTTTTTTATTCATCATTCCGGATCGTTTTTTAACTCGCATTGCCCATTCACAAGTTGTCTGAACGACATCTCGTTCGGGACACACGAAGTCACGACCAACTAAGCATGACGCGTTCCAAGGCTTTGCGCGATACCATCGAGTGCCGACATACTCGTTCTATCCGTAAATCCTTTAGTCTCGCTTGAACAATTTCTATAACGTCCATACACCACTCGGATTCGACCCATCCTGATCTAATCCATAATCACATTCGTATTACTCGCTAACTCGTCTTTCAGATTCGTTCGACGAATCTCTAGCGTAATCGCTCACGTCGTATCGACGGACTAAGTCGTTTGCACTATACCTCAAAGTCTAAACTGATCTTCCGTGTATGCCTAAGCGTTAGTCCGATAGCGTTCCTATCGATAGACACTCTAAGTGTATCTTCATTTCCGACCGAGCGATACTTGATATTGCTCACGATTCGTTTGCACCAAATAGTCGAGGTGCACGACGCACGGACTAAGTTGTGCCGCATAACCATCCCGTATAGACTATACTTCGAGTTTGCACGCTTATTTGCTAGGTTGACGCATGACTAGTTAGGCACGCACGCGATTTGTTAACTTTAGCATGAGTTTCCCTATCAAGACAAGTTTGACAGCATTCGGCACAAAGGCCTACCGATGCATTCGGCGATAGCCTACCGATGCGTTCGAGTGAACGCTTGTACGAGCTTTTAAAAATATTTAGACTTATTGTATGGACATGCCGATGGACATTTGAGAGAGAGCGCACACTTATTTTTCAACGACGAGCTTTCAAAACCGAGAAATTCGACATAAAGTCCAAGGACGTAAAGCCGTGCTCTGATACCATTATGTCACGCCCCGCTCCCGTAGGAGCGATCGTCCTCGCGAAGGTGTGATGCCGCTCGAGCCTAGATTGCGTTCGTGCACGGCAGTTTCATAACGGCCGATTATATCGGCAGCAACGGGGTCGTCGCACAGAAGTCCCAAGCAGAAACATTGAATATGCAGCGAAAATCTAAAGATAAGACACAAGTTATTCAAAAGAAGCTCTTTATTGATATTGAATACAAGATTACATTTGTGGGCGCAAGGCCAAATTATAAGTCTCTTGTGCTCACTTTTCTCTCTCATTTTACAAGTCACTCTACTCTCTCTCATCTCTCGATACAATACTTGAATCCAGCGGAAGCTTCGGAAGGCGATGTCCATACATTATGTCTTGTATAAGTCTTTACTCCATGCGGTCGCATGCTTCGAATCGCCAAGGAACTCCGCGCCTCGACGCATCCAAGCGAGCTCCGCGCCACGAGCTTCTACCTGTGCCTGCACATGAAAACTATGTGGGTGTCAGTACTCAACTGTACTGGTAGAATGAGCTCCTCGCCCACCCATACAAATCCAACACGTTTGATTTACTTTGTGCAACGTAGTCCCTTCTTATCAATTGTCTTTCTAGTCTTGCCTTAGGATCAGTTTTATGACCGATGCCTTGCCTATTTGGTATCGTTAGACCATCCCGTGCTTGCAACATTCAACGTTAACCTATTAAATCGTGTTTGCCTTACGGCCATAATCAGAGACGCAACTACGCGATGAGGCTCCATTTCCATGTGATCGTGCTAGGAATCCATCGTGCCGTGCCTAGCAACTCAGGGTGACTAAACCATATCGCCGCCTCGCGGCCCTTGCTACTTTGATCACCAACTGACCCAATCAAGACTTGTGAATGTTAGTGTCACTCAACCAACTTTGTCTTGCGGCGGTTTCCCGACTTAAACTCAAACAACTCAACCAACTTAAGCAACTTATATGCCGACAACTCAAGACCCGACGCCACATCATGTGTCGAAGTACGACGCCTATGTTGAAACCCAATCTTAGGTCCAAACTTTGTGTTCTAACTGTACACACCTTCAACTCGACTCAATCCAAAGGCATACACGCGGATAGCCGCTATTTTGCCGACATCTATATGATTTGGTCACTGACTCCCAGAGCCATCGTGGACTCCTCTAGCTTTTGTTGGACGGGGTCCTTTCAGCGTGAGTAGCGATCCCCGCTGCAAGTCCTCGCCTAACCCGTGCCCAGCACAGCTAATTATTTGTTTCCCATTGCCCGCAACGGTCCCATGGCCTCGGGTTGCCGTGTGGGGAAACGCTCACCTTGTCGACAAGTTGTCCATGACCATGCAAGACTCGACTCAAACTGACGTCTCACACAGTCATGCTACCTCTAGTGTCACCATTTCTTTCAGGGCCAAGTTCAATATTTCTCTTATGAGACCGCCTCGCCGACATGTAGCCCCGAGGCCTCGCCGACATGTAGCCGCAAGCATACTTCTTTCTTGCCCTTTTTCCAAACTCAATGAATCAACCGTGGTTCATGCCTTAAACACTAAGTTCGTGCATCATGCCTTAGGCCCATCGTGCTCTACGCGACACTATCGCCCAACTCACACTCCATACGACTAGCTTTGAAACCGTAGGACTTCGTGGCTATACTCAGCCGTAGAACTCATAGGACCGTGCTTGGAATGACTTGGGTCGACCACCATCACTTTGCCTAACTTCACCAAGCCTACAACTTAACTCAAGGGACGAGTAAAGGCTATGCCAAGCCTTGCATCATGGAAGCGTGCATGCTTGATCGAGCATTTACGCGGGCGATGCCTATGACTTAGGCTACGTTCATAACTTTGTCTACTCAACCAACTTTCCTTTTTCTAAGCCACGGGACGAAGGATCGAGTGTCATTTTCAAAGCACGCTGTGCACCAACTCTAAGACGATTGTTGGACCTTTCCATATTCTAACTCAATTCGATCCGTCGGGATTATTCCCTTTAGCTATGTGGATTCGTCTCTTTTATTATCAAGCCTACTTGTGCGAGTTGAAAATATGCGATTTATTGTGTGAAGTCTAAAATGAGGCAAGTTCACCGAAACTATCCCACCTGAGCGAGCGGTCGCCTTGACCGAGCGATGTCTCCGAGTAGCCGTTGCAAGGCTAAGTCCGAACGTCGTCGGCGTTTCGATTCCTCCGAT
Source organism: Iris pallida (assembly GCA_029216955.1). Lineage (NCBI taxonomy): Eukaryota > Viridiplantae > Streptophyta > Magnoliopsida > Asparagales > Iridaceae > Iris > Iris pallida. The sequence continues at coordinate 2,348,548 of JANAVB010040015.1, read as the reverse complement.
TGACTTTGCGGGACGGGGCACTACAAGTTGCCCCCTTGCGGCTCACTTTAAGTTCACTGAGGAGCAGTGTCCATCTACCGAGGACGAAACAGAAGATATGGAGCGGGTTCCATATGCTTCATCTGTGGGAAGTCTTTTGTATGCTATGGTGTGTACGAGGCCAGATATCGCTCATACAGTTGGCACAGTTAGCAGGTACCTTTCAAATCATGGAAGGGTACATTGGAGTCCGGTCAAGTGGATTCTACGATACCTTCAGGGCACTGCCGATTGGAGACTTTCTTTTGGTGGTGACGAGCCGAAGCTGGTTGGGTATACTGACGCTGATATGGCTGGAGATGTAGACACGAGGCGATCGACTTCGGGCTATGTGATAATGTTTGCTGGAGGAGCGGTATCGTGGCAGTCGCAGTTGCAGAAGTGTGTTGCCTTGTCGACGACAAAGGCAGAGTACATTGCGGCGACGGAGGCTTGCAAGGAGTTGCTGTGGATGAAGAAGCTGCTGCAGGAAATAGGGCTGAAGCAAGAGCAGTATACTTTGCTTTGCGACAGTCAGAGTGCTATTCACCTTGTGAAGAACCAGACATTTTATAGTCGGTCCAAGCACATCGAGACTCGGTATCATTGGATACGGGATGTGGTTGAGAAGAAGGATGCGGCGCTTGAGAAGGTTCATACTGATGACAATGGAGCGGACATGCTCACGAAGGTTCTTCCGAGGGGAAAGTTTGAGTACTGCAGGCAGATCGTCGGGATGACGACCTCCTCCACATAGTTGTGAAGGGGAAAATTTGTTGGAGTGGGTGGGGTTTCCACCTATGTGGAGAATACCCCGGAGAGCGACGAGCGTCATCCGTGTGTCGGAGAAGCTTGGGGAGTGCATAAATTTTATTTTGGTACATATATGGTAAGAAAATATATGATTGGATTTCCATATTTACTTTGATTATATATTTATGATTGGACCCTTCATATAGTAGTTTTCCATATTATTGGGTTTCCAATTATGGTAAGCTAATTATGATTGGATTTCCATTAAATATATGATTGATTTATATTGGAAGTTTCCATATATATTGGCCTTCCATGTATGGGTTATCAAGGGCTTATAAAAGGGTGATGCATGCTAGTTGTAAAATCATCTCAAAACAAAGAGTGCTTTACAATCTTTGAGAGAGAGAGAGAGGATTAAGGACTATTGTGAAGGAGAGATTGCTTCGAATAATTTTTTTGGCATCTCTTGTTCTTCGGAGTCCGCAATCAAAAAATTTCTTCTTTCAAGTGAGTTGTGGTGATCCGTGTTGCATCGGGAGGAACTTGTAGAGGGTGTATTCTCTTTATTCCATTAGTGGAGGTTTTTCAGGGTTGGACTCCGATCATCCCGTGGTTTTTTTCGAAGGGTTTTTCACGTCAAAAATTTTTGTGTCTACGATTGTGTTTGACATTTTTGGTTTGTGTGCTTTTGCTCGGTTCTCTCACAGAACTTTCTGGTTTGAGGGAACGGTTTTTGCGCTTCGTTTCCAACACATTTCTGAGCAGACCATTAGGATCCAACCAACTCTGAGGCATTTGAGGCACAACAAACATCTTTAAGTAGAAGAGACTGTATGTTATGGCGCTAGTCTCGCTGAAAAGACTCCTCCATGCATCCAACTCCCATCTGCCCCCTCTTCCAAAGTCTTCTTCCACCAACAGCCATATGAAGGCCC
>JANAVB010040015.1:2219339-2344339 GCA_029216955.1 Iris pallida | reverse complement strand
AAATGGCACATGATACATACTAATTCTATTGTAGATGGTTCCATGTTGGTGCCCCCTTTCGTCAGGGGACCCTGGGCCGTCGCTCGGTCTGCCCTGGACCAGGGCCGCCCCTGTCCATACAAATCCATCCGAACTCAAATTTTTGATTCTGTCCTTGAATATAAATATATATATATATATATATATATATATATATATATATATATATATATATATATATATATATATATTAGGATCCTACCAATGCATAACCGCAGCTTGAACACGGGCTTACAGGCTGTCGACAACTCTGCCCCTCATAGATGAGAGAAAGTACAAGAAGAGATTGAAAAATAGGCAACACGAGGGGGATCAATACATCCAAGGATTACCTGTCTTATTCTTAACCGTAAATGTGTCAGGAATATATATATATATATATATATATATATATATGAACAAACTTACGTAGCATGACATTTCCTAGCTTCTAGTATCAGGAGGAGTGACTGAAACGCTTGTGGTTGCCTAGAGTTTGCGTCATCGATGTTCAAAATGTTGGAGTGGGTGGGGTTCCCAACCTATGTGGAAAAGATCCCGGAGTGCGACGAGCGCCATTCGTGTGTCGGAGGAGCTCGGGAAGTAGGCGACGCGGAGTCGCTGCTGCTGTTGGTGACCCAGAAGGAGGTTCTGGAACGGGGCAGCCGAGTTCGGGCTGAACTCGGTCCCAGGTCGAGTTCTGGCCGAACTCGGTCTGGCCATTCCAGAATTGTGGCGCTAGGTTCTGTTTGCTCGACACAGAGTTCTGGCCGAACTCTGTGTCGTCGGGGCTGATGCGGGAATTTGGATGAGTTTTCATCATTGGATCTAATCCAACGGTCCAGGTTGGCTGCGGGATTAGGAAGTTAAGTTGAGTTTTCTCAACCCTAATTCATAACGCAACGTAACACAACTTGGAGAGAGGAAGGAGGCAAGAGTGCCATTACAACTTCGGAAGAGAAGACGGAGGATTGAAGGTCGTTTTCGAAGGAGATCGTGTTTCGGGTAATCTCTACTCGTCGTTCTCGCTCTTCGTAGCCTTGTAATCATTGTTCTTACTTCTGAGTGTTGTGGGGATCCGATTTGGATCGGGAGGAGTTTGTAGAGGGTGTAATTCTTCTATTCCATTAGTGGAGGCTTCTCAGGGTTGGACTCTGATCGTCCCGTGGTTTTTCCCGCAAGGGTTTTCCACGTCAAAAATTCTCTGTGTCTGCGTAGATTATTTTGTGTGGTTATTTTTAGGTTCGTGCATTTGTATTGCTCGATCCTCTCGCAGGTACTCTCCGGTTTGGATAAAGGTTTCCGCGCTTCTTTCCCAACAGAGTGGTATCAGAGCCAGGTTCTGGAATTCAGAAGGAGTGTCAGGAGTTGACAGAAACTAGATAGGAGAGATGGACGCGAAGCCGATGCGCATGGTGAATCTTAATGGCACAAACTATCATTATTGGCGGAGCAAGATGAAGGATTTGCTGTTTGTCAAGAAGCTGCATCTACCCGTGTTTGCATCCGAGAAGCCCAGTGATAAATCCGAGGAGGACTGGACATTCGAGCACATACAGGTGTGTGGGTACATACGGCAGTTTGTGGACGAGAACGTGTACAACCACGTTGCCAATATTGAGCATGCGAAGACGTTGTAGGATAAGATGGAATCCTTGTATGCGAAGAAGACCGGGGTAAACAAGTTGTTCCTGATCCGGACGATGATGGGTCTGCGGTACAAGGATGGGGCGTCTATTTCGGATCACTTGAGTGAGTTCCAGGGCGTGGTTGACCAGCTATCTTCTATGGGAGTCAAGTTCGACGACGAAGTTTAGGGACTATGGCTGCTGTGTACATTGCCAGACTCGTGGGAGACCGTACGAGTATCTATGATCGCTTCTGCTCCAGAGGGCGTGGTCAGTCTGGAGTTTGCCAAGAGCGGGGTGTTGAATGAAGAGATGCGAAGACGTTCTCAGGGCACTTCATCCATATCCCACCACTCAGAGGCACTTGTTTCAGAGAGCCGCAGAAGGGGCAAAAGCAGGGGTCCAGGTAGTGGCAGAGACAAGAGCAGGGGAAAGTCCAAAGGTCGGTACGAGGACTCGGAGTGTTACCATTGTGGTAAAAAGGGCCACATCAAGCGAAATTGTTTCGCTTGGAAGAGAGAGAAGAAGGGCGACAAGGGGAAGCAAAAAGAGAACACTACAGCGGCGGCCTCGATGCACGGAGGCGATGTGATCATCGTAGGTGATGAGGTCATTACAAACCTCGCCTGCGATGACAATTCTTGGCTGGTGGACTCAGGGGCTTCAGCACATGTATCTCACAACAGGGCACTGTTTGCCACTTACACGACAGACGACTGTGGCGTGTTGAAGATGGGCAACGGAGATGTGTCGAAGGCGGTTGTCGTTGGAGATGTGCATTTGAGAACGAAGACGGGTGCGGTTCTTGTTCTCAAGGATGTTCGTCATGTCCCTGATATCCGTTTCAACCTGGTGTCGGTTGGAAGGTTGGATGACGAGGGATTCTTCGGTCTCTTCGGGAACAGTTAGTGGAAGCTTTCCAGGGGTTCGATGGTGATTGCCAGAGGAAGCAAGAAGTCCGGTCTCTACTATATGAAGGGGAGCGCAGAGGGGGCACAAGAGGTGAATGCAGTCAGTGATGCGTCTACCGAGTTGTGGCACAGGCGGCTCGGCCATATCAGCGAGAAGGGGATGAGCTACTTGGTGAACAGGAAGGTGATTCTGGGGCTCGAGTCTACAAAGTTGGAGAAGTGCACGCACTGTTTAGCTGGGAAGCAAAATAGGGTGTCTTTCCAAAGTCACCCAAGTTCGAGGAAGCCGGCGTTGCTCGAGTTGATTCACTCGGATGTCTGCGGTCCTATGAAGGTAAAATCTCTTGGTGGTGCTTCTTACTTTATAACCTTTATTGATGACTGTTCCAGGAAGGTTTGGGTCTATGCCTTAAAGACCAAGGATCAGGTGCTGCCTACTTTCAAGGAATTTCAGGCCTCTGTTGAAAGGGAGACGGGCAAAAAGTTGTTGTGTGTTCGGTCTGACAATGGCGACGAATACATCGGTCCCTTTGAGGCGTATTGCAGAGAGCAAGGGATATGACATCAGAAGACTCCGCCAAAGACACCTCAGCTCAATGGTGTAGCGGAGCGCATGAACAGGACACTGATGGAGAGGATACGGTGTTTGCTGTCAGAAGCAAACTTGCCGGGCAATTATTGGGGTGAGGCTCTTCTCACAGCTGCTTATGTTATTAATTTGTCTCCTAGTACTCCTTTGCAGGGTGATGTGCCTGACAAAGTATGGTACGGCAAAGAGCCGTCATACAATCACCTGTGGGCGTTTGGTTGTAAGGCCTTCGTGCATGTACCGAAGGACGAGAGGACCAAACTTGAGCCGAAGACGAGGCGATGCGTCTTTGTCGGCTACGGTCGGGATGAGTTTGGCTATAGACTCTACGACCCAGTGGAAGAAAAGCTCTATAGAAGTAGGAATGTGGTATTCGTCGAGGATCAGACCATGACCAACACTCAGGATTCCGAGACGCCTTCTGAGGCTGAGCAATTACCTGAGTTAGAGTCATTTCGCTTCGAGCAGTTTCCAGAGGACATCGCAGAGGATCCAGTTATGGGGGAGCCGGTACATGGAGTTGCTCCCAACCTTGATCATCAGCCTGCTGATGGTGGTCAGGGTGTCCCTCAGGAGAATGAACATGCCAGAGAGACAGTTCCTGAAGGGGAGGAGGCTGTTGGTATACAGCCAGCACCAGTGGTTCCTTTGAGGAGGAGTGACAGGGATCGTCGACCATCTACGAGATACTCACCAGATGAGTATGTGCTATTGACTGACGGGAGAGAGCCCGAAAGTTTTGCAGAGGCTATGGAAGACGAACACAGGCAGGAGTGGATGGAGGCTATACAGGAGGAGATGAGTTCCTTGCACACCAATTCCACTTATGATCTGGTGCGGTTGCCAAAGGGCAAGAAGGCTTTGAAGAATCGATGGGTGTTCAGAGTGAAGCAGACGGAAGATGCTACTCGCCCTCGATACAAAGCGAGGCTGGTAGTCAAAGGCTACGGTCAGCGGAAAGGCATGGATTATGATGAGATCTTTTCGCCTGTCGTCAAGCATTCGTCTATTCAGGTGGTGCTAGCATTAGCAGCCAGTCTCGACTTGGAGGTTGAGCAGATGGACGTGAAGACGGCATTCCTCCACGGTAATTTTGAGGAGAAGTTGTACATGGAGCAGCCGGAGGGATTCTGTGAGAAGGGCAAGTCACATTTGGTCTGCCGGTTGAGGAAGAGCTTGTATGGTCTGAAGCAGGCTCCGAGGCAGTGGTACAGGAAGTTCGAGTCGTTTATGGGGGAGCATGGTTATGCACGGACGACGTCGGACTACTGTGTATTTGTGAGGTATTTTGCCGATGATGATTTCATTATTTTGTTGCTCTATGTTGATGATATGCTATTAGTGGGTCGGAATGCCACTAGGATAGCGGAGCTGAAGCGTCAACTGGGCGCGGCCTTCTCTATGAAGGATTTGGGCACAGCGAAGACTATTCTTGGGATGGAGATCAGCCGAGAGAGAGAGTCCAAGCTGCTACACTTGTCCCAAACGAAGTACATTCACCGGGTACTTCAGCGTTTCGGGATGGACGGGTCGAAGAAAGTGAGTTCCCCTCTTGCGGCTTACTTTAAGCTCACTGAGGAGCAGTGTCCATCTACCGAGGACGAAAAGGATGATATAGAGCGGGTTCCATATGCCTCAGCTGTGGGGAGCCTTATGTATGCTATGGTGTGTACGAGGCCAGATATTGCTCATGCAGTTGGAACGGTTAGCAGGTATCTTTCAAATCCTGGAAGGGTACATTGGAGTGCGGTCAAGTGGATTCTACGATATCTTCAGGGCACTGCTGGTTGGAGACTTTCCTTTGGTGGTGACGAGCCGAAGCTGGTTGGGTATACCGACGCTGATATGGCTGGAGATGTAGACACGAGGCGATCGACTTCGGGCTACGTGATGATGTTTGCGGGAGGAGCGGTGTCGTGGCAGTCGCGGTTGCAGAAGTGTGTTGCCTTGTCGACGACAGAGGCAGAGTATATTGCGGCGACGGAGGCTTGCAAGGAGCTGTTGTGGATGAAGAAGCTGCTGCAGGAAATGGGACTGAAGCAAGAGCAGTACACTTTGCTTTGCGACAGTCAGAGTGCTATCCACCTTGTGAAGAATCAGACGTTTCATAGCCGGTCCAAGCACATCGAGACTCGGTATCATTGGATACGGGATGTGGTTGAGAAGAAGGACGCGGAGCTTGAGAAGGTTCATACAGATGACAACGGAGCTGATATGTTCACGAAGATTCTACCAAGGGGGAAGTTTGAGTACTGCAGGCAGATCATTGGGATGACGACATCCTCCCCATAGTTGTGAAGGGGGAGATTTGTTGGAGTGGGTGGGGTTCCCAACCTATGTGGAGAAGACCCCGGAGTGCGACGAGCGCCATTCGTGTGTCGGAGGAGCTCAAAAAGTAGGCGACGCGAAGTCGCTGCTGCTGTTGGTGACCCAGAAGGAGGTTCTGGAACGGGGCAGCCGAGTTCGGGCCGAACTCGGTCCCAGGCCGAGTTCTGACCGAACTCGGTCTGGCCATTCCAGAATTGTGGCGCTAGGTTCTGTTTGCTCGACACAGAGTTCTGGCCGAACTCTGTGTCGTCGGGGCTGATGCGGGAATTTGGATGAGTTTTCATCATTGGATCTAATCCAACTGTCCAGGTTGGCTGCGGAATTAGGGAGTTAAGATGAGTTTTTTCAACCCTAATTCATAACGCAACGTAACACAACTTGGAGAGAGGAAGGAGGCAAGAGTGCCATTACAACTTCGGAAGAGAAGACGGAGGATTGAAGGTCGTTTTCGAAGGAGATCGTGTTTCGAGTAATCTCTACTCGTCGTTCTCGCTCTTCGTAGCCTTGTAATCATTGTTCTTACTTCTGAGTGTTGTGGGGATCCGATTTGGATCGGGAGGAGTTTGTAGAGGGTGTAATTCTTCTATTCCATTAGTGGAGGCTTCTCAGGGTTGGACTCCGATCGTCCCGTGGTTTTTTTTCGCAAGGATTTTCCACGTCAAAAATTCTCTGTGTCTGCGTGGATTGTTTTGTGTGGTTGTTTTTAGGTTCGTGCGTTTGTATTGCTCGGTCCTCTCGCAGGTACTCTCCGATTTGGGGAAAGGTTTCCGCGCTTCTTTTCCAACACAAAATTCATCCATTTGAATGAAGTTCCACCATAATAATTAGTAGGCAACACGTCCAGATCCATAATCAGTGTTGTCAAACTTGGTAGGCTACTCCAGAAAATCTAGATGAACAATTTCGAAATTCCACATGACGTATCGGAGGTGGGGCCCACATTAGCAAGGGCCTAAGGACCGAAATTGTGGGGCCGACGTTAGCAGGGGCTGAGGAAAGGACACGTCAGCCGCAATTTCGACCTCCTAACTGATGTGGAGATTATTGATTGTATTTCGTTTCCGGTGGAATGCTAAAAAAGGATGTGATCCGATTCGGAGTTGGTCCATGAGTACATGAACGTTCAACATTATCTGTCTCGAACCAACTAGAGCCGCTCAAACTAGTCTGTTAACCATGAGCTCTGATACCACTTGTTGGAAATGCGGTGTGACCCAAATCAGATTTGGTCTATGAGGTACGATATTGAATTGTACCCATATGCCTTAAAAGAGAATTCTCATGTAAGATCTGAATCAATTTCAATTATCTACACCACATGATTTCCCTCCTAACCGGTGTGGAACTAAATTACCAACTCCATTGTCACATTCCATTTGAACGTTAAACCGAAAATGAGATACAACCCAATACTCATCCCTCAGTCTGGGTGGAGTTTTCCAATCTAAATGCGCAAACCATGCAGCAAGACAATCCCATTTAAGACCAACCAACATGAAAGTCTTTTCAAATCGCGTCGAATCAGACTTGACAATGGGGTTGACGTTGCAGATAGAAATGAGTGTATCGCAACATTAGTAACTTTCCGTATCAATACCTAAACTCGATACATGCTTATGCTTGACCTAAGACTTTTTAGTCGGTTGTAGATTGTATGTCTGTTGCAGGAAAATAAGTTCCTTACATGATTATAACATCATTGCAGGTTTAATTTTTCAGTTCCCACAATGAAACTCGGTTCTCTCTTCTTCTTTCCAAGTCTTGTATGAGCTTTCTGAAAGAAGAAAAATCAGTCTAACAAGAATAGATGTCCACGTACACACACACATACGACACTCGACGTTCCATTAAAGCCTACAGCTTACCAACATGAAAAGTTCTTAGCTAACGCACCGATTCCACGATCAATGAAGATTCACCACTTGCATCATGTAAAATCAGTTTGGTAGTACTAAGCAACAACATGTTGGTGTTTGAATGAGATGTAGTGAACATTTAATTGTAATCATGGTAAAGGGTGTGTCGACCACTGCACAACCCAAATAATCTTATGAATAATGATATTTGTTCTTCCAAATTGTACTTTCAAATTATCTTTTCTTACGTGACAGCTGACATGACATGTTGATGTGACAGCTGACGTAGCAAATTTTAAAATTGAAATTCAAATTAACATTAAAATTAACATCAAAATTAATGTTAACATTAATATTAACATTAAAATTAATATTAACGTTAATATTAATAATAATATTAATATTAACATTAACATTAATTAATTTTAATTTTAACATTAAATTAACATTAATTAATATCAATATTAACATTAAATTAACATGGACAAAATTGGATGATTAATTTTTTGGGTTAAAATTTGCTATGTCATCGACCATGTCAGATGACACATAATATTATTTAACATGTCATATTAGCTGTCACATAAAAAAAAAATGTATTAGAGAAACAATTTGAAGGTATATATAGTATTACTTTAAGCTTATATCACAATTATCAAAGATAACTTGTAGATTTTGGAAGTCTTCAGCTACAAGAAAGTCTGTCCTACAAGCACCAAGGTTTTCATCAATTGGTCTCCTATATAGAGAATAGACAGCAAGTTGAAGTGACCCCTTCAAATAACAGCCACATCTCCCATCAAGTACCAAACATCTCTTAGTTTTCTTACATATTTAAATAAAACCTTGTATGTTCAGTTCAGACTCGTGTCAAAGAAAGGGCATATTTTGCTGCACTCACAGTCCAATTTACTACTTTCAGTCACTAGATCGTCCAATTTACTAATTTCAGTGACTAGATCGATCTGTAAAACTGTAGGAGAATATATATATATATATATATATATATATATATATATATATATATATATACATACATACAGTTTGACACCTAAAAACGCAATCACAATCGCACGTCATTTAAAATAAATGATTCAGATTTATATGCAGACCAAATTTATATGCATGGATGTTAAATTTGACATACATGTTAATTAATAGTAGGTTGTATTAATTAACGGGATATTCAATTTGACATACATTCGAAAGGAGTTTGTGGATCATCGAAAACTTGTTGAGGGGAGTATTCGAGATGATTTGAGGGACACGGAGGATTATGTTCGTTGGAATAAAACGACGAATGAAGATGCATTAAATATTGAGGCCGGTCAGTCTATCGGTTCCATGACAACTGATCGATCTCCAGGTGGGAGTTGTTCCACGGATCCGATTTTGGTGATGGGTGATTTACCAAAGCCTAACTGGACAACATTGATTTCAACAGTTCGGAGACAAGGAGGAGATGAAGTGGTATAAGCCAACTCAAGATGAGACGAGAACATCTCCATTTGCACAATTCAAAAGGAGTTGTGGGTTATTTACGACATACATAGTGCATGATGTTTTGCTTACGGATGCAGGTGTATAGGAGAGCTGTAGTGTCGAATATAAAGGTAGACAGGTTCAGAAGCTTGAATATTGATGGAACCAAACCGTCCGCTTGGTGGGACCAGCTAAGGGTGAGGAAGCTCGACGGAGCTGAAACACATCCCGATAGAAGACGAAAGTGAGAGACATGCAGCCAAGACTTATGATGGGGTTGATGGTCAGGGACTTTGGTCTTAACCGAGTTATTGATGTCGGTGAGATCTCAGTTGCCCGAGAGGTGCTATGCATGACAGCTAGTATTACCTTGGTGGTCGAGGAGGTGGAGACGAAAAAATATGCAAAAATGTCGGGAGGATTCGATATCAGTGACGAGGTGGAGCACTGTCGCGGGGTGACAAGCATGAATTTTAGTTGAGGAGCCATGGAGCCAACATCTCCCATTAGACTCGAGGAAGATTTTATTGGATTCCAACCTCGATTCGAGGTGTGTGGAAGAACAGACTGGGACATTGTGAAGCGTCGACGGAAGTTACGATGAAGGCGACGAAGGATCGGTGGCTAAACCGGAACTCAAAACATAAACAAAACAGCAGCGACGGTACACCGTGATATATAAACCAACGATATACCAATTTTTCTGAAGAACTGACGTTGCGGTATACCACTTGTCGAAATTTGGTTCAAACGAGGTCCGAAATCAGCATATATTTTTGACTGTGTGATCTGATCTGGACAGCTAGGATTATTGCTGGGCTAACTTAAAAAAAATTCTAACCCTTAATTAGATTTTTCTTAACTTATATAAGGAGGCTAAGGAGATTTTTTCTCAATAGAGACTCGGCTCACGAGAGAGGTTCAAGAAGACAGTATACAAAATCTAAGAGGAAATTCGTGTTTTGATCTTAGGACTCACTTTCGAGATAGTTAGAGGGGTAGATTTGTTCGAGGAGTCCCTTTCTTTGTTTTTTTTTTGTGGGGGTGGGGAGGGGGGGGGAATCATCACAGGATTGGTGAATGATTTCAATTATAATTTTTTTCTTCTTTCTTGAGATTTGTGAGATAGTTCAACACATTCGGACTGGCCTTGGGCATGGGCGAGCTGGGCAATCGCCCAGGGCCCAAAGCCAAATAGGTACCCAATTATTATTTTTTTTCAACATGAGGTATGCGTAGTATATTATAGTTCTGAAATAGTACAAATCAATACAGCCAAAAGAGAAAAAAAAAATTGCTACAAGGGATCACGTACACACTATCTATACCAAGTTAATTCACTCACTAGTATATATAAAAGTTGTTCAATAACATAAATTAATATGCTTGTTTGACTAGCAAAATTTTCTATACAATATTGAGGCGGGATCTTATATAAATTATCCAATCTCAGAAAGAGAAAGCATTGTGGCAAAAAAAAAATATATATATATATATATATATATATATATATATATATATATATATATATATATATATATATATATATATATATATAGAGAGAGAGAGAGAGAGAGAGAGAGGAAGGATCAAGATCTCCACACTTTTTGCATCCCCATGCATCCCTCCTATTTGCACCGTTGGATGGTGCTTTAAGTCATTTAATCTGAACCGTTTACCAATAGTTAAGATTAGATGACTTAAAGCACATCCAACGGATGTGAACATGAGAATGCATAGGGATGCAAAAATTGTGGAGATGACTATATATATATATATATATATATATATATATATATATATATATATATATATATATATATATATATATATATATATATATAGCCTAACACAGAAAATGTTGCTCCCGAGCTCCCCTCTGAGCTCCCCGTTGGGGTTCCCCCTTGCTTAGCCCCTACCCACCCCCCCCCCCCCCCCACCGTCCCAGCCGTCCTCCTCCATGTCCCCACCCAACCAGCTTCCGTCGCAGCCGCCTCTTTGGCCTCCCGATCTTCTTGCATTTGTCGGGCTGCTTCCTGACCCTTCACCGATCGTCCTCCGTCCTCCCCCCTCTGCTTCCTTGCTTAAGGCGTCGGTGATGCCGGTACCCCCCCCCCCCCCCTCCGAAGCTCTATCGACCCTGCCGCCGGCTTTCCGCCGGGACCTTTCGGCCCCTTCCCGGCTTCGGGTGGCGTTCCTTTTGGCCGGATGTCCCTGGGAGCCCCTCTCCTCTCCTCGGGAGTAGAGCTAGCTGTTGTATCTCGCTTCCCGAGTGCCAGCTGGCCGTCCAGTTTTGAATTTTTGAATCAACTCCCATCACCCCTTGCCACGTCGCACTCTATGCCTTCTCTTTTCAGTGGCGCTCCTTTGTCATGGCTGGGAGGAGTGGCGCCCTTAGGATCATATAGCTTGAGTCCCTTGCTTCGTATTGGAGGATCCGGTCCGCTACTTTCCAGCGGTGCGCTCTCTTTAGCGCCCACCGCTTCCACCCCCACTGCCTTTGCATGTGGTGCGGTATCCTCCGTTGGTGTGCGCCCGCTGGCGCAGGCCTCCACTGCAGGTGGCCCCACTGCGCCTTGTGCATATGTGCTTAGCCCTACGCCTTCTGGCGTAGGATCCTCGGTTGGCGTGCCCCCCCCCCCGTGGCGTCGGGCTTCGCCTCTAATGGATCTTGCGCACCTCATGCGTCAGCCCTCGCGCCTTCGGCTCCTGGCGCAGCCTCCGGTGTGTCAGCTTTGGTGCCTTCTTCTGGTGGCGCGGGCGTGTCGGTCGCATCTCCCCTTATGAGTCAGGACCTGTCACGTCCCGACTTCCATAAATATAAATTTGGAGCGTGGTGCATCTCCAGGCTACGCACTTATACGATACAACACGTGTCGTACTTGCGATTGTCGCCTGTAAGGTCAGAGATAAAATATAGGTACAGGAAAAAAATAACTAACTAATTCACTTCCACAATGTCATTATCCAAAATGTTACTACTTCCACTTCCAAGAGTTCCATAATTATACATCACATATCCACTACTACGTCTTATCATTAATTATACAAGTCATATCCAATACTAAATTTTATCATTAACAAAAGTCTTCCAAGGATGCAGTCACTCGTAGAGATCCTTTGTTTTTCTTGAACCGGAAATTCTACAATAAGCACATATAACAGCATAAAATCCGGGTACGCCGACCCCTTCGGTGGAGCAACCCTCAACACCGGAACCACGCAATATATTCAATTAACAAAAGAAAGTAACTTACAATCATTCCCAAAGATGGATAAATTCAAACAAGTATTGGTTCTAACTTTCATTTTCAAGTCAACAACAAGGATTAGAATATCTCTATTCAATATTGTTCGTTGGCATGGAAATTAAGGATTTTAAAGCAATAATCTCTTTACCAATAGAAAGGGCCTGTGCAAACATAGGGGATAATGTGGTTCGAAAATTGACAGGTTGTGCATTCATAACTTAATAATCCTATTATTACTTGAACACGCTAAGAATCACATTCACATTTTGTATAAACGGAAACTTTGTTAAAAGATACAACTTAAGTAGCGAAAATATAAATTTGTGTCTTTATACTTCTCTAACTCACACGTTATATATATATGTATATCCATAGGTATGTTGTAAGTCCTTTCTAACATAGCCTTTAGTTTGGATATTCAATACATATATATATTTTTTCAATTCACAACAAGCTCTAGGTTGGAACGATATAAACCATGGACATAGAAATATCGAAGTTCTCTACTAAAAATTATATTGATACCATTCAAAATAATTTATACAAGTACACTACTTGCTTGAGGGAAGATCTTAATTCAACCTACAACAAGTTTCCACATATTCTAGATTATGTAGTCTTACAAGAGAGTGTGTGTATATATATATATATATATATATATATATATATATATATATATATATATATATATATATATATATATATATATATATATATATATATTTTATTTTATATATATATATATATATATATATATATATATATATATATATATATATATATATATATATATATATATATATAAGGAAAAAAAAAATATATATATATATATAAGGAAAAAAAATATATATTTTTTTTTTTAATTAAGGAAAAAAAAAAAAAAATATATATATATATATATATATATATATATATATATATATATATATATATATATATATATATATATATATATATATATATAATATATATATATATATATATATATATATATATATATTTTTTATGTTCAAAATTTTACTACAGTTAATTACTTCTTGACACATCCAAGGATTTTCCATATAACCTCAAACATGCATTAATGTCACTAGAACAACTACAAGTATAAATCTTGAAACATAAGAATTCAAAAATAATAATAAAAAAAATGAGAGGTTGAAGAATGGTATAGAGCTTGCCTTGGATTTTGAGAGGTTTTTGGAACAATTAAAACTCCAAAATTTAACCCTACAATTTAGAAGCACAATATATATATATATATATATATATATATATATATATATATATATATATATATATATATATATATATATATATATATATAATCAAGTTAGGATCAACTAAGGAAAGGAGTTTAGTAAAAGGGAAAGAAAAATAAAGGAATTAATACCTAATTCTTTTTCTTGGAAAATTTGGAGAAGAAAGGAAGTTGAAGGAAGAAGAAGAAGAAGGTATTGGAGAGAGGAGAGAGAGAGTGAAGGGGGGGGGGGCGGCCAAGTAGTGGAGAGGGGGGGGAGTGTTGATATTTTTTTTTCTTTCTTCCATTCCCTCCATGTTTGACACATGGCCATTCATGAAGCTTCCCAACCACCATTTAATGACAAGTGTCCCATAAAAATTGAAATTGCAAAGTTGGTTGGAAGGTTTGGATGTAAAAGGGTTTATTATTGCATGATACAATAATAAAAGTTGGGGGGTTAAACTTACAAGTTGGTTTTTCTATTTATAAAAAAAATAGATATTATATATATATATATATATATATATATATATATATATATATATATATATATATATATATATATACACACATGGGAATTTATTCTTTGTAGAAAGAATTTATTTATTTATTAAATTTTTTTTTAAACTATGACAGGACCCTACGCTCCTCGCGGTTGGCCTAGGCGTAGGCCCCATTCCACCTCCCACCTGCACCACGTACTCTCTCAGAGCCCCGATCTACGCAGAGATGCTAAGGCCAGATCGAGCGGTGCATCAAGCCATCCTTTCCAAAAAGATTGAGCTCCAAGACATCGAATCCCCGACCCCGATAGATGGTCAAGATATTCGCGTCCCCTTCACCTCCGAAGAAATCTCAGCCCTTTCATCCACCTTCTCGCGGACATTCGTCCTGAAGTTCTCCTCCGGGTGCCCAAAAATCACTAAAGCGCAGGAAGCGATAGCCGGATGGAGCCTCACATCTGCTTACAGGATCACGCCGTTTGACCCCAAACACATGTTCCTCCACCTTTCTTTCGATACCGACTTCAAGAGGGTTTGGGAAAGAGGCACTAGCAGGATCGACGGCCAGAGCGTGAAAATCGTCAAATGGTCCCCCAGCTTCAAGACCAAAGTCGACTCATCGATAATTTCGGCCTGGGTCACCCTCCCTAACCTTCCCCTAGTCTGCTTTTCCCCTACTGCTCTAAAAAGAATTGCCAACTCATTCGGGACTTGTGGCCATAGCTGAAGAAACCAGCAACCTCTCCAAAGGCAACTACGCAAAAATCTGTGTAGAACTCGATCTGTCTAAGGACCCGCCCACTCAAATTTAGATCGAGCTCGGAGGTAAGACGCACATTCAAACTCTGGTATACGACAACAACGTCATCTTCTATAATCACTGTCAGATGAGAGGGCACACCACGAATTACTGCTTTAGGGCACATCCGGAGATGAAGAAGAAAGCATCTCGCAAGACAAACTCCTCGAAGGAGAATCACCTAACTCATCTAGCTCCGATCCTCCCCCCCCTCCAAACTCCCACATCCGCTTCGAGGAAAACATCGAAACACCTAGCCCCCCTCCCCCCTCCCCCACGAGCAAAGTCATTATCCCCTACAATCCCCCAGCCATCAACCTCAATAATAAATTTGACATCCTCACCGCAGCCGCAACGGACGATGCCCAGGAGAGTGCATCAGCCGACGCCACACCCACAGCGAATGAAAAGAATATTGAGGAGCACCCAGATAGAGACAAAGAGGTTGAACAGACAGCGGAGAACCCATCAGCACATACGACAGCAGATGGATCATCCCTCAACATTGAGAGAATAAGTACGGACGCCCTGGCGAATATCGGCCAAGCCTCAGCGGCCAGATTCCAGCAAGCCAAGGACGCTGGGCTCCTCATCCCGAACAACCACTTTTGCACATTAGCAGAAATTGAGGGAGAGGCATACATCCACCCGACAGAGAAAGCAGAAGAATCCTCACAAAACACACTCGTAGCGAAGGGTGACAAAGAGGAAGCCCCCTCCAGAGCTGCTAAAAATCTCATCAACAAAAAGAAGAAGTGCGACCAAGAGTCCACAGTCATGACCACGAGGTCAGCTGCGAAACTCAACAACCCCCCCTCAACAATTCCAATGCTTAACATCCTATCTTGGAATGTTAGGGATCTTGCGAACAAACCAACCTTGAGAAGATTAATCAGTCTCAAGAAAATCCACAAGATTGACATTTTAGTTATCATTGGACCCAAAATCCCCCACAAAAAGATTAAATCCATCCAGTTCTAACTCGGTTTCCCATTCGCTGTTGCGGGTTGCAACGACATCTCGATCCTTTTTGCTACGGAGATCAAGTTCGGTACCGTCCACGATTCGAGACAGACGCTCTCTTGTTGGATGGAACATCCCATGCTCCAGTCCCACTCGCTCTTATCTACCGTCCACGGTAGCTACGACATCCCAGAACGTAAACTGCTCTAGGATACCCTGATGTACACCCACCTCAACCTTCCGTGGCTCTGTGTTGGCGACTTCAACATGATCTCCAGCAGAGATAAAAAGTCGGGAGGTCGTCCCCCCCCCCCCCAGACGGCTATGAATGACTTCAATATTTTCATTTTTAATGCCCACCTGTCCCCCATTCCGTACTCCGGCAACGCTTTCACCTGGTGTAACATGCAGGAAGGCGCCCGACGACAATACTCTCGTCTGGACCAAGCCCTGGTCAACAATCGATGGTACGACATGGGGCTCATATCCAACCCCTCCCACCTCAACGCCAAAGAATCAGATCACTCCCCCCTCCTCATTGAGATCAGCAGCAATTCGAACCAGATTAAAAAATCCTTCCGGTTCCTCGACTTTTGGAGCTATTACCCCTAATTCAGAAGCATTGTGACGGCGGACTGGTGCTCAGTATACGACCCTGACCCACTAACCCGCAAGGGGGCCAAACTTAAAGCCACCATAAGAGCCCTAACGAACTGGAGCAAGGACGCTTTTGGCGATATTTTCTAGGCTGTTCGCACGGCCGAGGACGATATCACCTGTACGGAGACCCTTTTCGCAACAGACAGATCTCCGGAGGCTCGCACAGCCCTCAACCTCACCAGAGCGCTCCTCAAGTTTCGGTTGAAGGTCGAAACAGAATTCTAGAAACAGAAAGCCAGGCTGACCTAGGACGCCAAGGGGATAGAAACTCAAGCTTCTTTCACTCCTGCATCAAGGGACACAAATAATAGCTTAACCTGTATCAAATCAATGACGAGAGAGCTCAGTTACTTAAAGACCAACGAAGTATTCAAGTAGCCGCTGCAAATTACTACACCCGGTTATTCTCCAAATAGGACATCGTTAAGGATGAGGAGTTCCTGGCGAAGGTTCCACGCATAATCTGTCACCTCCGTTTTCCATTATACGTATTTCCAGTATACGTGTACGGAATCTTGACCCGTATTTTTACTTATCTTGTCTTGCTAACTAATTTTGGTTTAATCTTGTTTAGATTCATCATTGCCTATCATGGTTTGACTTGGTTCATTATTGGTTTGGCTTGGTTTAATTCCATGTTCATCATGATAAACCCCTACCTACTACCATCCCCATTTAAAACCCACCTACCTTTATCTCTCTTTATTATTCTCCATAACTCCTTCCTCTTCTCCATTAAAACCTCTCCCCTCCATAGGCAAGTGCACCTTGTTCTCACTCAAGAACCCATTTTGATGGTTCCAATGGCTTTTTAGCATGATTTCAAACCACTTTAGAACTTGAAAATTTTTATTTTGAAGCATAGGTTTTTGTAGATCTAGGAAATTGCCATTTTTGGGTTTTTGTAGTTTTGATCTATTTAACTTCTTCATTCGCATGTTTTGATGATTCCATGTCGTAGAGAATTTCGTTCTACCCTATTTTGACCTATGAAAGTCCGAATTTGGACTCCGGACGGAGATTTGGCGGAGCTCGGAAGCTACGGCTTTCCTTGCGTTTTTCTTCTCGGATCTGTCGGGAAGAAAAACAATGCTTGGGCGCATGAACTTGCCATGCGCCCAAAGCAGTCTTTTCTTTCATGTGGGCACATATGTATGCCCCCTTTGGGTGCACAGGTGCATCCCCATGTAGGCGCATAGCCTTGTATTGGCGCATGAACTCACGAAACAAGTCACAGCACCTTGCCCTTTTCCTTGGCACTTGGCCACAAGTCTTGCTCCATCACTTGGGCGCATAACCACCCTTATGTGGGCGCATAGAATCTGTCCTAGTGGGTGCATATAGCCCCCCACTTTGGGTGCATAAGTGGTCAGGGCCGCATTCATTTAGGGCCTTTGTAATCTTTTGGGTTTTATTCTTTTTTGTCAAGTTGTTTCATAATTTTTTTCATGGGTTGCTCACAAGATCATGACATGACTCATGCGTGCCACAGCTTGGCATGACATGACATGACACGACATGGCACGTGCGTGCCATGGCTAAGCATGACACGACTCATGCAACCGCGGCGCGACTTGGCACGACTTAGCACGATTTGCTTAGTCATGGCACGATTTTCTACGTACGGCTAATATAAGTACGTGATACGATTTGTATGAGCCACGGCAGGGCTTGGCATGACTTGGCATATGTTAGCCTTCATGTAGGCACATAGAACCATGTGGGCGCATAGCCCTTGGATGTGCGATGTTTTTGGCATTTTTCCCTTTTATGCATTTCCTTCTCTTATGATACAAGTCGCCATGACTTTTCGGCTTTATTGTACCTTACACTTCTTGCCATAATTTTTTTTCTAACAGTGGCCCGCTAGGGTGCACTCAGGATGATGTCTCTTATTTACCTACATATTAGCTTGTACAATGATGTGCTGCATGGCCATGATATGTGAACACGATATGATGATCAAAGAGTAGTAAACTATGATGGTAGCCCGTCGTGGCACACTTCTAACAAGTAACAAGTACAAGTAACATGACATGATGGTGACCCGTCGTGGTGTACCCTTGACAAGTAATCTTGACATGTGACTCATGAATGCTGTTGCGACGGCTAACTTGACATGCTAAGTAAATTCTCATCTTGACACCGTAGGTGATTGTATTAAATGTGCTTGTATAAGCTACCAGTCTTGTCTGCATCATGTCTAGGACTTGTATTCCTGATTACCACGGGCAGGAATACATACTGAATCTGACTAGGTTAATGACTAGCTTGATCAAGTAGTTCATATAGAGAGATACACCGGCTACAAGCAATCCCGTTATCTGGGCACCTTCCCTGATGGACTTGTAGCCTACCGACGAGTAGGGCACATTTCCAGCTCACTATCATATGGGGCACTTCATGAAATGATTACTATACACACTGTCATGTGTTGCACTCAAGTCATCTAACAAGTCATGGTAACTCTTAGCTTGAACCTTACGTCTGGATAACCTGGATAGTCTGCAGGGCTTGTGGCCGTAGGGATATCTCATTACATCTTGCTAGTAACTAGGCTTGTGATAATCCTAGTTAGTTAACTATCAAGCCGTACTATTGATTGGCCGTGAATGTTGGATGGAGTCCCATCTTGTCTAGTCTTGCCTAGACCCAGTACATGGCTATCTCTGGACATACTTGTGTATGCTTTACTTTATTGATAATTGGTTAGAGACTAAGTTCCGTTCAGGTGAAGGGTTACAACCCCGGTCCTTGTTTGGTTTACGGGTTGTAACTTGGTTACCGGAATAGTCCTTTAGTCATCTTATCGTTTATCACCATGTTTTCTCTAACATATGTCTTATGTTATTTCATCTATGACTTTATGTGCTAATATGCGGGTTTTTAGTTCTTAAGTGAAGCCTCCTTGTGGCACTTGCTCTTTCTGAGGTCTGACCCAGCTGGTTTTGTATGGCCAGATTTTGGAGTAGCACCCGAGGATCTTCCAGCCTTCCTGCCAGATGGTGACCACTAGGCGCAACCCTGGCAACGAGTGGGTTCTTATTTTGCTCTCCCACTCCCTTATAAAATATTCTTTTGAGGCGTTTAGCCGCCGAGCAAGTGTTAGCTCGTTTGCAACTTTACTTACTGTCTGCCTACGGGCTGTAACATGATTGACAAATCCTAGGGTTGATCATGTATGACTTAAACTCTTGCTAGTCTTCGTATTTTGTATGACTAGCTTCATGATCATCTGAATATGTAATGTATGGGACGCTTTACCTTGTATGTCTGATGATCTACCATCTTATTATGTTTAATTACTTGTTTGATATTGAGACACTAGGCTTGTTCTTGACCCTAAGAGACTAATGACTTGTAGTAAACCCTTATGCATCTAGACAGCCGTGATCGTATTGTGAGGTGGAATTCACTTCAATGTACGTAGCTGGCTGTGTCTGTCCCCCGCTCTCCAGTATTCTGGTTCTGGGGCGTGACACAGTTTAAGTGGTGGCCCATACAGGTCTTGTAAATTAAGATGGGTGAGGGTTTCACTGAATAGATGTCTCAATCATCACTCGTCCTTGATCTCTACTCGTGTCTTTTAAATCTTTCTAAAATCTTGACCTGATCACATGTTTACATCCTTGATCTATCATGGTCCTCCCTTATTGTTCTCCATGTCGTTTCTTCAGCGGCGTTGTTCCAGGCCCTACCGACCGGCAAGACGGAGCACCTTCCATGGACCAGCAACAACCTGGAGACCAAGCCCAGCACTCAGGAGTAGCCTCCAGAGTCATGCCTACTCGGGGTCAAGAGCCACCAGATCAGTCAGTCCAGCCTGCAGAGCCTGACGATGGAACCCTGGTGGGTCTCATCAGGGAATTGCTTGCATCTCAAAATCGTCGGGGCGATGCCCTGTACCAGGCAGTACAAGATGCTATGGGCCGTGTTGGTTATCAAGGGAACAATACGGCTAGCAGTTTCAAGCGCCTTAACCCTCCCTTTTTCGACGGTAGTGAAGACGCTATTGCAGCTGATGTCTGGCTCCAGGACATCGAGATTATCTTGGATGTAGCCAAGACTCCAGAAGGAGAGAAGGTAGCTGTAGTGCGCCTACAGTTATTGGACCTAGCCCGCACCTGGTGGGCGATGATAGCAGTTGGGTTGGCGACGCCTGTTCCATGGACAATATTCAGTGACAAGTTTCAGATCAAGTACTTCGATGATGTGGCTCGGTACGACCTACAGACGAGGTTCACCAATCTCAGGCAGATGAGCAGGACGGTCGATGGATATGCGGCCGAGTTTTTGAGACTGAGTTAGTTTGCTCCCACCTTGGTGGCAACCGAGTTTGACCGAGCGCAGCGGTTCCAATAGGGACTCCACCTAGAGATCATTCTAGCAGTGGAGCAGTTTAAGCATCAAACTTTTTGATGCTATTTTACGAGCAGCTAGGAGGCATGAGTATACCTCCCAGAGAACAGTGGACAGAACTGGAGGACGAAAGTGGTCCCATGGTCAGATGACCCAGTCCTCAGCCCCAGCCCCGGTAGCTAGGGCCTTGACTATTGGAGCTCCGAGGAGGGCAGCATCAGTTACATCGGTTCAGCACTCGACTCCAAGGCACCCTCAGCAGCAGAAGCGGAGGCAGTCTTCCCCAATGGGCTGCACTCATTGTGGGAAGCCAGGGCATGTAGTGTCAGAATATCGCAGAGCACAATGATTGTGTTTGGCTTGCGGGGCAACGGATCACATGATAGGGTCCTGTCCACAGAGAGCCGGTTCATCCTCATCGGCCCAGACTAGTCCCTCGGTGAGGGGACCAGCACCAGTACAGCAGCAGTAGTACCAGCCTCCGAGACTATTGTCGCCTCAGGCTCAAGCATTCCAGCAGCAGAGACCGCATCGGTATGTCCAAGTCCAAGCTCAGGTTCAGAACCACCAGAGAGATTTCCAGCAGAGGGGACCAACACCCAGAGGGCAAGGTCAAGCGATGGCTTTGACCGTAGAGGTAGAGTTGGCATCAGGTGAGGTGGTGTCAGGTACCATTCTCGTCAACTCTTTTACTGCATCAGTATTATTTGATTCGGGTGCATCGCATTCATTTATGTCTGCACGATTCGCAACACAGATAGGACTGGAGCCCGAGTCATTATCAGTAAGGCTCAATATACTTACTGGTAACGGTCTTGTGGGAGTAGATAGAGTGTTTTCCTCGTGTCAAATCGTAGTTAGCGGTAGAGAGTTTCCCGCTAGGTTGATAGAGTTCCCGATGGCCGATTATGATGTGGTCCTAGGAATGGATTGGTTCAGGGACTAGTATGCTAGAATAGATTGCCATATCGGCAGAATTATTTTTAGTATTCCTGGTGAGCCAGAGTTTTTATTTCTCCGAGGCGGAGTAGAACCTTCTTCCCCAGTGTTGCGGATGGCAGTAGCAGCAGCAGTTCAGTTTTCCAGAGTTGTAGAAGAGTTTCCTGACGTGTTTCCCGAAGAACTTCCAGGCATGCCCCCAGAGAGAGAGATCGAGTTCACCATTGATTTGATTCCTGGATCAGCACCAGTGTCAGAGAGAGTCTATAGGATGACCCTTCAGAGTTGGAGATCTTGTATAAGATGATTGAAGAACTTAGAACCAAGGGTTTCATTCGTGCTAGCGGATCACCTTGGGGAGCTCCGATGCTTCTTGTGAAAAAGAAGGATGGTACATCAAAATTATGTGTTGATTATCGTACCTTCAACTCTGTAAAAATCAAGAACAGATACCCTCTACTAAGGATAGATGACTTATTTGATCAGCTCAAGAGAGCGGCTGTATTTTCGAAGATTGACTTGCGGTCAGGGTACCATCAGATCAGAGTCAGAGAGCAGGACATCCCGAAGACAGCATTCAGATCGAGGTATGGGCATTGGGAGTTCCTTGTTATGCCATTTGGAGCGACCAATGCGCCAGCCGTATTCATGGACCTCATGAATCGTATCTTCATGCCCTATTTGGACCAGTTTGTGATAGTGTTTATAGATAACATCTTAGTCTATAGCAAGAGTGAGGCGGAGCATGAGCAGCATCTCCATGTGGTTCTTCAGATTCTCAGGGAGCACCAGTTGTACTCGAAGTTCAGTAAGTACGAATTTTGGTTGGATCGTATCTCGTACTTAGGTCACATCATCACCAGAGGTAGAGTGGAAGTGGACCCCCAGAAGATAGTTACCATAGAGACATGGCCAGTACCTAGCACTGTCGCGGAAGTTCGGAGTTTCCTTGGATTGGCTGGTTATTACCGGCGGTTTGTGTCAGACTTCGCTCGGATTTCAGCGCCGTTGACACAGTTGACCCACAAGGAGGTACAGTTTACTTGGACAGCAGAGTGTCAGAGTTCATTCGAAAAGTTGAAGCAGAGGCTGATGACGGCCCCTATTCTCACTCTTTCCGATGGGACTGGAGGATTTTTAGTTTATTATGATGCTTCAGGCAGAGGATTGGGATGCGTATTGATGTAGCATGGTAAGGTAGTTGCTTATGCGTCACGCCAACTTCGTGACCATGAGAGAAATTATCCTACCATGACTTGGAGTTAGCAGCAGTAGTTTTTGCATTAAAGCTTTGGAGGTATTATTTATATGGAGATCAGGTGGAGATTTTTACCGACCACAAGAGACTTAAGTATGTGTTTATCCAGAAGGATCTCAATATGCGTCAGAGAAGATGGCCAGAGCTACTTGTGGATTATGACATCAACTTGCAGTATCATCCTGGAAAGGCCAACGTTGTTATAGATGTATTGAGCAGGAGAGCCGGAGTTTATTTTCTAACAGCACAGCCAGAGCTGTTAGCAGATCTTCAGAAAGATGGGTATTAAAGTTATCCTTCCAACCAATATGGCATTAATGGCCAGTATGCAAGTTCAGTCCAGTATAGTTGAGAGGATCAAGTTGGCTTAGTCAGCGGATTCTAAGCTTCAGCGACTTAGGGCAGAATATGTAGCAGGGCGAAGACCAGAGTTATGTATTCATAAAGATGGTACACTCCGACATGGGAGGCATCTCTGTGTACCCAGTAGAGATATCAGACAGGAGATCATGGCAGAAGCTCATAGTTTCCAGTATTCGATTCACCCCGGCGGTACGAAGATGTACCGTAATATTCGACAGCATTTTTGGTGGAATGGCATGAAGAGGGAGATAGCCCGGCTTGTCTCTCGTTGTTTGGTTTGTCAACAAGTTAAAGCTGAACATCAGAGACCCGCTGGACTTCTTCAACCTTTACCAATCCCAGAATGGAAATGGGAGCACATTACCATGGATTTTGTGACTGGATTACCTAGATCCCTAGCTGGAAGAGATGCTATCTGGGTTATAGTTGACAGACTCACCAAGGTAGCTCATTTTATCCCTTTCAGAATCGGTCAGTCGACGGATCAGCTTGCAGAGATGTACCTCAGGCAGATTGTCAGATTGCATGGAGTGCCAGTCAGTATTGTGTCCGACAGAGATTCGAGATTCACCTCACACTTTTGGCGGAGTCTTCAAATAAGTTTGGGGACTCGTCTCAAGTTCAGTTCAGCCTACCACCCGCAGACAGATGGTCAGTCAGAACGCACGATCCAGACTCTTGAAGATATGTTACGGTCATGTACACTCGACTTCGGTGGTTCGTAGGAAGATCACCTGCACCTTGTAGAGTTCTCCTACAATAACAGTTTCCAGGCCAGTATCCAGATAGTACCCTTTGAAGCCTTGTACTGCAGGAAGTGCAGATCTCCCTTGGCTTGGGATGATATCGGTGAGTGGCAAATACTTGGACCAGAAATGGTAACGCGGACTATTGAGGTGGTCAGTTGGGCCGATTCTCATCGGCGTCCCCTTGAATTCTCTGTCGGCGACCATGTATTCCTTGGATCTTGCCTACCCGTGGCGTCATTCGCTTCGACGTGCGGGGAAAGCTTAGTCCTAGGTATATAGGGCCGTTTAACATTTTAGAGCAAGTAGATGATGTGTCCTATCGTCTCGCTCTTCTATCGTCGTTACGTGAGGTACATGATGTCTTCAATGTATCCCAATTATGATGGTATATCCCGGATCCGAGTCATGTCTTTGATCATTTAGAACTGGTTGTTGGTACCAACCTTTCGTATGAGGAGAGACCCATTTCCATATTAGACCGAAGAGAGAAGATACTCAAGAACAAGAATATCAAGTTAGTCCGTGTTGCTTGGGGTCATCACTATTTGGGAGAGTCAACGTGGAAGCGTGAAGATGATATCCGATCGTGATATCCCGACCTGTTTGACTCGTAAGGTATAATGTCTTCTTATGCCTTATGCCTTCAACTTTATTGCTTGCATGAATGATTGCTTGATTGATTGCTTAGTTTTAACTTGCCTGTGATTAGTATAGCTTGCTCGACATCTCTAGCCTCTTGATTAAATTCCGAGAATAGAATTCTTTCAAGGTGGATAGAGTTGTCACCTCTATTTTTCGCTATACGTATTTTCAGTATACGTGTACGGAATCCTGACCCGTATTTTTTACTTATCTTATCTAGCTAACTAATTTTGGTTTAATCTTGTTTAGATTCATCATGGCATATCATGGTTTGACTTGGTTCATTATTGGTTTGGCTTGGTTTAATTCCATGGTTCATCATGATAAACCCCTACCTACCACCATCCCCATTTAAAACCCACCTACCTTTCTCTCTCTTCATTATTCTCCATAACTCCTTCTTCTTCTCCATTAAAACCTCTCCCCTCCATAGTCAAGTGCACCTTGCTCTCACTCAAGAACCCATTTTGATGGTTCCAATGGCTTCTTAACATGATTTCAAGCCACTTTAGAACTTAAAGATTTTCATTTTGAAGCATGGGTTTTTGTAGATCTAGGAAATTGCCATTTTCGGGTTTTTGTAGTTTTGATCTATTTAACTCTTTATTCGCATGTTTTGTTGGTTCCATGTCGTAGAGAATTTCGTTCTACCCCATTTTGACCTATGAAAGTCCGAATTTGGACTCCGGACGGAGATTTGGCGGAGCTCGGAAGCTACGGCTTTCCTTGCATTTTTCTTCTCGGATCTGTCGGGAAGAAGAACAGTGCTTGGGCGCATGAACTTGCCATGCGCCCAAAGCAGTCTTTTCCTTCATGTGGGCGCATATGTATGCCCCCTTATGGGCGCATAGGTGCATCCCCATGTGGGCGCATAGCCTTGTATTGGCGCATGAACTCACGAAACAAGTCACAGCACCTTGCCCTTTTCCTTGGCACTTGGACACGAGTCTTGCTCCATCACTTGGGAGCATAACCACCCTTATGTGGGCGCATAGAATCTGCCCTAGTGGGCGCATATAGCCCCCCACTTTGGGCACATAAGTGGTCATGGCCGCATTCATTTAGGGCTTTTGTGATCTTTTGGGTTTTACTCCTTTTTGCCAAGTTGTTTCATGATTTTTCCCATGGATTGCTCACATGATCACGACACGACTCATGCGTGCCACAGCTTGGCATGACATGACATGACACGACATGGCACGTGCGAGCCACGACTAAGCATGACACGACTCGTGCAAGCCGCGGTGCGACTTGGCACGACTTAGCACGATTTGCTTAGTCATGGCACGGTTTTCTACGTACGGCTAATATAAGTACGTGACACGATTTGTACGAGCTACGGCAGGGCTTGGCACGACTTGGCATATGTTAGCCTTCATGTAGGCGTATAGAACCATGTGGGCGCATAGCCCTTGGACGCGCGATGTTTTTGGCATTTTCCTCTTTTATGTATTTCCTTCCCTTATGATGCAAGTCGCCATGACTTTTCGACTTTATTGTACCTTACACTTCTTGCCATGATTTCTTTCTAACGGTGGCCCGCTAGGGTGCACTCAGGATGATGTCTCTTCTTTACCTACATATTAGCTTGTACAATGATGTGCTGCATGGCCATGATATGTTAACACGATATGATGATCAAAGAATAGTAAACCATGATGGTGGCCCGTCGTGGCGCACTTCTAATAAGTAACAAGTACAAGTAACATGACATGATGGTGACCCGTCGTGGTGCACCCTTGACAAGTAATCTTGACATATGACTCATGAATGCTGTTGCGACGGCTAACTTGACATGCTAAGTAAATTCTCATCTTGACACCGTAGGTGATTGTATTGAATGTGCTTGTATAAGCTACCAGTCTTGTCCGCATCATGTCTAGGACTTGTATTCCTGATTACCACGGGCAGGAATACATACTGAATCTGACTAGGTTAATGACTAGCTTGATCAAGTAGTTCATATAGAGAGATACATCGACTACAAGCAATCCCGTTATCTGGGCACCTTCCCTGATGGACTTGTAGCCTACCGACGAGTAGGGCACATTTCCAGCTCACTATCATATGGGGCACTTCATGAAAGGATTACTATGCACACTGTCATGTGTTGTACTCAAGTCATCTAACAAGTCATGGTAACTCTTAGCTTGAACCTTACGTCTGGATAACCTGGATAGTCTGCAGGGCTTGTGGCCGTAGGGATATCTCATTACATCTTGCTAGTAACTAGGCTTGTGATAACCCTAGTTAGTTAACTATCAAGCCGTACTATTGATTGGCCATGAATGTTGGATGGAGTCCCATCTTATCTAGTCTTGCCTAGACCCAGTACATGGCTATCTCTGGACATACTTGTGTATGCTTTACTTTATTGATAATTGGTTAGAGACTAAGTTCCGTTCAGGTGAAGGGTTACAACCCCAGTCCTTGTTTGGTTTACGGGTTGTAATTTGGTTACCGGAATAGGCCTTTAGTCATCTTATCGTTTATCACCCTATTTTCTCTAACACATGTCTTATGTTATTTCATCTATGACTTTATGTGCTAATATGCGGGTTTTTAGTTCTTAAGTGAAGCCTCCTTGTGGCACTTGCTCTTTCTGAGGTCTGACCCAGCTGGTTTTGTATGGCCAAATTTTGGAGTAGCACCCGAGGATCTTCCAGCCTTCCTGCCAGATGGTGACCACTAGGCGCAATCCTGGCAACGAGTGGGTTCTTATTTTGCTCTCCCACTCCCTTATAAAATATTCTTTTGAGGCGTTTAGCCGCCGAACAAGTGTTAGCTCGTTTGCAACTTTACTTACTGTCTGCCTACGAGCTGTAACATGATTGACAAATCCTAGGGTTGATCATGTATGACTTAAACTCTTGCTAGTCTTCGTATTTTGTATGACTAGCTTCATGATCATCTGAATATGTAATGTATGGGACGTCTTACCTTGTGTGTTTGATGATCTACCATCTTATTATGTTTAATTGATTGTTTGAGATTAAGACACTAGGCTTGTTCTTGACCCTAAGAGACTAATAGCTTGTAGTAAACCCTCATGCATCTAGACAGCCATGACCGTATTGCGAGGTGGAATTCACTTCAATGTACGTAGCTGGCTGTGTCTGTCCCTCGCTCTCCAATATTCTGGTTCTGGGGTGTGACACGATCGACGATAGAGATAACGCTAAGCTGCTGACACCCCTTCCGTGGAGGAAGTCAAGTCCGCAGTTTGGGCCCTGAAAGAACACAATGCCTCCGGCCCTGACGGATTATCTAGTGTTTTCTTCAGATCTTGCTGGGATATCATTGAATCAGACTTACATGAGGCAGCAATCGCATTCTTCCAAGGTGCGAGTCATCCCAGATCGATCTTCTGCGCCAACCTCATCCTCATCCCAAGAAGGACAACCCGAAGACTTTCAAAGACTTCCGTCCTATTAGCTTATGCACCTTCACCAACAAAATCATATCGAAGATCATTGCTAACCGCATGTCCGATCTTCTCCCCAAGATTATTTTCGAAGAATAAAGCGGATTTGTCTCTGGGCGGAACATCACAGACAACATCCTGCTAGCGCAAGAAATGATCACGTGCATAAAATTCCCGTCTGGAGGAGGGAATATAGCCATCAAACTAGATATGGAGAAAGCGTACGACGGCCTGGACTAGCAATTCATAATATGGGTGTTCAGGGCCTTCGGCTTTTCGAAAACTTGGATTAACATCGCCTTCAGATCCATCAGTAATTCTTGGTTCTCCACTGTCATCAACGGGCAAGCCGAGGGCTTCTTCACATCTAGCCGCGGTGTCAGACATGGAGACCCTCTATCCTCCACCATTTTCATCATCGCGGCAGAAGCACTCAGCAGAAACCTTAACGGAATGGTGGATACTCCTCGGTTCCACCACTTCCACACCACCACCGGATGCCCCATCATCACCCACCTGGCTTACGCAGATGACATCCTCATCTTCTCCTCTGGCGATATTGGGTCAGTAGAGGTGGTCCACAAAACGCTAGAGAGATACACTAGATGCTCCGGTCAGCGTGTTAACTCCAACAAAAGCATCATTTACACCCACCATAAAGCTAACAGGAACCACTCTGCTACTCTCTCTAATATTACCTCCTTCTCTGTAGCGTACCCTCCATTCTCCTACTTAGGGTGCCCGTTGGTGTATGGTAGATCCAATGCGGGTATCTTTGAAGGGCTAGTGAGCAAAATTAGAAAAAAAAAATATGGAGGGATGGCATAACGCGACTCTATCGCCGGGCGAAAAGATGATTCTAATCCAGCACATCCTTTCTTCCAGCCCCATTTACACCATAGCCGTCTGCTCTCACCCTAAGAAGGTGCTCTTCTCTTTAGAGCCCCTTTTCGTCAGCTTCTTTTGGGGACATAGCGACGGCAAGGATAAGCATCATTGGGCCAGTTGAAACACAATAGCCAATCCTACCGTGGAGGGAGGGCTAGGTTTCAATAGATTGTCCCACGTCGTTGACGCCTGCTCCATGAAGTTGTGGTGGAAGCTCCGTACGAGCAGCTCGATCTGGGCTCGGTTCATGAAAGCTAGATATTTCCGGTACTCCCACCCTTCGATTGCTGACTCCAACAACAGATCTCCTGCGGCCTGGCGTCGCATTCTTCACGGACGGCACCTCACCGAGCCCCTTATTCGCCTGCAGCTAGGCAATGGCAGCTCGTCCCTTTTCCACAAACGTTGGTTAGGGGACGCTTTTCTAGTGCAGACCCAGACAGCCCCTCCCCCCCTCCCCCAATTACATTATCAGCGACCTGTGGGACGGCGAGTTCGGGTGGAGGTGGGACAGGGTCAGAGAGTGGCTAGGGCTGGAGGCAGCCGAGGACCTGGCCGCATCCAGAGTTACAATCAACAACGTCCCTAACGTGCTGAGGTGGTCCCGCACGTCCGATAATGTCTTCACGCTCGCTTCGGCTAGGCAAGTTGTGAGAGGCATCGGAGTGCAGTCCCCCACCATCGCCCCATTCTGGCAGTCATGCATTCCTAAAAAATGGTCCGTGCTGATTTGGAGAGCGTTCTGAAGGAAGCTCCCCACGGATGACACACTCACCACCATCAGTTTTAGCTTAGCCTCGAAATGTCACTGCTGCACAACGCACCAGTCGAAAACAGCTGATCACGTCCTGCGTTCCGATGACCTTGCTTCTCAGGTGTGGACTCGCCTATCATGCAGATGCAGACAGGATCGAGAGGTTGGGGGCTTCAACGATCTTTTGGACATCTGGGGCTATTCTCACGGTCACTAGATTGTCTCGGCCGCCAGCATATGGATCTTGTGGAAGAATCAGAACAAGTTCAGATACGAAGGCCGACAATACAACCCCACTCAACTGAACTGGGAGGTCCTCAGACAGATTCACAAAGTCAGCAGGCTCTGCAAACACTCTACGGACAGTTTCTGGACATCGCTGTTCGAATGACTGCCCCCGGGGTAGCGGGCGATGCTTGCTCCACGCTCCCTTTCATTTTGTCTTTTGTCGCATTCTGTGCTTACTTGTAAAGGCTTCGACATTTTGCGCATTTTACTTGAATAAAGTCGACTTTTCACCCAATATATATATATATATATATATATATATATATATATATATATATATATATATATATATATATATATATATATATTCCTTTTTTTTTAGGGAAAGATTATGATGCTATATATAAAAGGCCATAAAGCCAGCGACCCACCCCAGGATACAAAAATCTCCCAGGCAGTCCCAAAATGAAACCAAAAGCCCACAAAAAAAACACACCAATCGAGCCCCTCCAACCAAAAGGAATCGACTTTTCACCCAATATATATATATATATATATATATATATATATATATATATATATATTCCTTTTTTTTAGGGAAAGATTATGATGCTATATATAAAAGGCCATAAAGCCAGCGACCCACCCCAGGATACAAAAATCTCCCAGGCAGTCCCAAAATGAAACCAAAAGCCCACAAAAAAAACACACCAATCGAGCCCCTCCAACCAAAAGGAAGAACCACCATTCTAAAAACACAACCAAACAAAATATATATATATATATATATATATATATATATATATATATATATATATATATATATATATATTAAGAAGTCAAAGAAAATATCGATAATCAAAATAAGATTTTAATTACATGTAAACTAAAATTATTATAACTAGTAATTACAAATTATAATTCATATATTAGTTACTTGAAAAAGAAAAATATAGTCCACAATTCTCATTAAGCCATGAAAATTTAATATATGATTAAATGCATCTGTATTTATTAAATAAATATTTGTTATATGTAATGATGTTAAGCAAATTTTTTCGACTAGCAAGTAAATGAACGTTAAGCTAAAAAAAGTAAATATTAGGATACAATAGAATCCATATTTATTAGGCTAAAAAAGTTATTTATGTATAAAAAATAATTTGATTTCTTTTTTCCTATCCGAGTCTTCTTTGCAATTCCATGTTCTTTAAATATAAAACTAATATTTTGAAGGTTTGTTCTAAACATTTTTTTGTTTATAATTGATAATTTTATTTATTTATTTATCTAGTCATTAATCTTAATATGCTTCAGGTTTATGTAGCATTATGCGCTTTTTGAAGAAGAACATTAGTTCTACGAAACCAATCCATTCTATTATTCTTTGTTTATTATTTATGTTTTATTACTTTTTTCTGTGCTAGTATATGTTACTCATAAAACAATAAAGTAGGCATGAAAATATAAAAAGGAAGGATAGAACAATTGATTCATTATCAAAGAGGGCCCTTGATAGATTTATTACTAATAGAGCTGTACGTTCAAATGATTTTTTTTTTTTTTTTTTTTTTTTTTGAAAAGTAGATGAACAAGGTGAAATAAGTCATTTGAAAGAATTAGCTGATATAAAAAAAATAATGGTATTGATAATATTGATGAGAATACAAATAACACCAATAAAAATGATGATCATCATAGTCCTAATGAAAATTCGGGTAATGAAAAAATAGAACAAATAGAACATTTATGTTCCAAGAACATGGGTCCAAATTTATCACTTAAAAATTAAAAATATTATTTAAGGGCCCACATTTTGTAACCGTACAGGGCCTCAAAAATCCTAGGGCCGGTCCTGGATACTTGTCAAAGAAAGGATGGATACCTATTAGCAAAAGAAAAAGGAAGGATTCATATTATAGGAAAGCTAAATTCGACAAGCCCCCAAAAAGATCCAGCAGATTTTACACAAGGGGCAAAATCACTATAAAGCTACTGTATGTTGATACAAACTACACTCCAGGGTACGCATGAACTACCAAAAATTGATGGCAAATTATGAGGGTTCAAGGTGGCCACAGCAGGTTCGGTCCAAAGTTCTCACAGTAGCCTGTATTGTAGTCCCCAAGTTCATTATCAGATCTTCATACTTGAGACTTTACAGAGATGCATATAGACCAACTAGACATTACAATTTTACTATAACGACAATGGAAGACCGGCAGATATTTGATTGTGCAACTCCAATCTGACAACAAACTTCAGAATAAAAATTATGAATCTGCATCTCACTTCTCTTAACTTACACTGAATAGGCCCACGAAATTTGGCATTCAAGATGCTCGAGATTATGTGGATATGCTTTTTTGCACAGATCAGAAAATATCCTCAAAGTCTTTTCACCAATACGAGAATTGTGATGAGGGAAGCGCAGCTGGATTATAAATGTATGAAACAAATTGCTTTACTCAGCTCAATTACATCGTTATATTTACACACCTGGAACAAAAGATTTAGAGAAGCAAGTGGCAAAACTGCAAATAGTCAATGATTAGATGTACTACAATCATTTGTCTCCGTCTTGATCACCCTGGTATTATAGGATCCACAGAAACTGCATTTGTGATAAAGCCAATGGAAGGCAGACCTTCCTTTTTTATCACAGTCATTGCATAGTATATCCTGAATTACCAATCACAAGTTCAGTTCACTTGAAATCAAAAGAATTCCAAAAAATAGAGAAAAATAAGATGTGGGGAGGTGGATAGACAACCTGACATCTCTCTCTGTATTCTTCGGGAAGCTCCTCAGCAGCCAATAAGGCATCCAGCATTCCAAAGTAAACCTGTAAAGATAGATATAGTAGCAATTTAATTCGATGGAGCCTGCGGAATAAAATTCATAACATTTGATCGCATTCTAATGTTGGATAAACAATTTAAATTATGTTTCTTACCGCCATGTCTCCCAAGGATTTGCTACAGATCGGGCATGTGTAGTGACTGCAAGTGTACGCCTACACAAAATGAACACAATTTTTTTCAGTCACTACCTTCCTAAATCATATCTTGCAATGGACCATAAAAAGACCTAAGAGAGGAAATAATCCATGTATAAGAATGAGCTATGCGCAAAAGGAAAAGAAGAAGGCGAAAGAGGAGAACCTGAAAACATGCAGAGTGCATGAAATGACCACAAGGTAGAGCTCTAACTGCTGCACTTGATGTAAATAAGAAATCACAACAAATGGGGCAGTTTGTCTCTAGACCTTTTTCCCGACACTTATGCTCTGCTAACTTCATTCCTAGACAACAATTGCACTTCATGCAATGAAAGAAGTCAACACCAAGTCCTTTCCCTAAGCGGCACAAATTGCAAAAGGGGCAGTGGTATACCATCCTGTAGTAAAATTGACCATCCATGAAAGCAATAACAAATGCATATTAGCCTAGCCTTTTTGAAGATACGAGAAAAGCAGAAATATCAATCATGGGAAAATGTTAGAAGCAGAATGAACAAAAATGAACCGTGTATCATATAGAATTACATTGCTATAGCTGGAGTAAAACATCACACAGCGAAAATATAATATGCTATCTCAACTCACAATGAAAATATAATATGCTGTCGCAACTCACAATACGAATATAAAAAAAATTAGGATAGAGAATTATTGCAATCCATTAGTATAATCATATCGTCACCATACAGGACCTATTCTAAAGTTACAAGAAAATACAATAAAATAAAATCTTCAATCTAATCTAAATACATACAATAATTTGCGTTGAGGAGAATTTAACATTTGAAATTTATTATAGCTAGGTATTGCATAATATTCATGGGTTAATATTTTTATTACACATGTTTTGCTAACCTAATCAATGTCCAACTGCAACTGACTTAACTGCAGAGATTTAATCCATCTTTTTCCTAATATGCCAGTAACATGCTCCCGTCAGAATCAACGAGCTGTACCTAGTTAATTGATATTTTGGACATGTTAAGTCGTGCTTTAATGCATTAAGTTTTAACTATATGTTATAGTAGAAATCTTCAACCATTCCTCATATTACACACCGAAACCTCCTCTTGAATATGTGTCCTCAAATTAGGCCTCTGGCATGTCTATTTTTCAACTTTTAGGTGTGAAAAGAACCGCCTCTGGGAAAAGTAATAAGTACATTTTATACTGGAAATTGATGATATAAAGCTTATGTTAAGGATGCAGGATAAGGCAACATTTACTGTTAGTACATAGGTGTGCTCCATTTGGTTGGCATTTATAAGTTTATAACAATCTATTGGCCTCTAACATGGTCAGAGGATTCAATTAATGAGCAATAAAAGGTACATTCATGTCATGCACCACATCAATAAAACTTGATCCAGTTCACATATTCAGCTATTAACTTGACCCGTTAGATTGTGCACATATATTGTGGACAGTTTGGAATAAAAAGGAATTCCTCAATTAAGAAAACCCAAGCCCAACCAAGCTACTCCAGAAAAAAAAACATATACCAAACTCCAACAATAAAATATTATCAAAAATAATACTATAATTAGTGGAAGTAGAAAATTAAGTATTCAATCTAAGTGACGAACTCGTAGTTCATCTCTCACGAATGTCCAACCTACTGGCATTTTTTACCAACTTTAAATTCTAGCTGAGTATCATTATTTTATTAAAAGTAACTCAAAGGTTCTTATTTGTAAATTGTTAATTGCTGGTTGAGAAATGCTTAATTTGTTGTCTCAGTGATGTCGGTGACATGTAGTACCTGTGCCCAAGTATGCTTGATAGGTTGTTCATTGAAAAATGCCACTTTGAGAGTTCCACCAACTAGATTTAAAATTGCATTGTTATAAATTCTAAATGAGCATTGTCTCTGCTAATAAACAGCACATTTTTAGGCAAAATGTTTCTATGTTGCTTAGGATTATATTGGTAGACGATTATAAGAATTCAAACATTCTACAAACCAGGTTATTACAGGTGGCATGCACAGAAAGAAGAGATTGCTGAGGGGAGGGGTTCATTCTGCAAATTGTTTAAATCAAAGTTAATAGGCACTAAATTTTAATGGCATCCTGTTTCCTGGTAAAGACTAGTACCCCAGAAAAATTGATACCGTATCCACTTCACATGGGAAAATGTATTGGACACTCATGGGAACTCATGCCAACCTATGTTACATGGACGCCAACAGGGCACGACACAACAAGCACATGCTGACACAGACAAGACATTTTATAGTGTGTCCTAGTGTATATTGGTGTGGTGCAACACGACATGGATATAACTCCAATTTTCAGAGTGTCTGTGCTTCCTAGATGCCAATATTTGCAATAAATTCTATTTTAAGAGGGTCAACTTTCCAATCAAAAGTGAGAAATGGCACTTGAACAAATTGGCACATTTTTGCACAGGTACGATTTTTGTGAAGCGAACATCCTCCCACCTCCACCTTCTCCAGAAAATGAAATACTGTTAGATATAGTGCTTCTATGCAGTCTCCTTTACAAACCTAATAATGTACTATGAAAAATACCACACATTCTATACATATATATCCGATCTTCATTTCCTATTAATCTAGTCTCGCTCGATTAACATTAATAATAGAGCTAGGGAAACCCTATCCCTTGTTTTATCTTCACTCTCCACCAACTCCTCCCACCTCCACCTTCTCACAAATCCTAAAAGCATATACTCAAACCCTCCCTCTCCTCCCACCTTCATCATCTCGCCTCCCCCCTTCACTACCCCCTACTAGAATGCCCCAGCTCTCACGCCCCTTATTTGAAGGCCCCTGCCACCCCTCTCCCTGCTTGGCTGCCCCGCCTACCATCTTGGTTGCCTACCCAACCAGACCTTAGTTGTTCCCCCACCCCCTTGCTCAATTGTCTCAGCTTCCCCTCCCGGTCGCCCCTGCCCCTTCAATGGCTACATCCTCCGGGTTCAACTATGGGTTTGTCTTCTTCGAATTTGGGTTCCCATTCCATGAGGTGATGATCACTTATTTTCTCAACTTTTGTTGTAGCTATCCCATGAGATCATCACCCCTATCGGTTGTGGGTTGGCTCGTCTTTATCATGTCTACCATAATGACCTCTTCTAATGCAAATTTTTTTATTTAAAGCTTCTACTTGGCACTACAAAAACGACACTAGCTGCTCTGGTCTTAGGGTACATTTGAGACATCTACCCATGCTACATCTCTCTCTGGAAGTGATTCTGGACTATTTATTGTGGAAAAGTAACATTTAAGGATCTCTATAGAGGGATGTGGATTGGTAGGAGACATGAGTCTAATGGCTTATACTACTTGGACAGTCACAGTGCTCTCTACTGAACTGTAGTATCCCACTTGTAAATGCTTGTCAAGTACAAGTTGATAAAGGACCAAAAAAATTGTACCGATCTCTGCCTATTTACAGAACTGCTAATTTTTGCATTGGTATACTACTATCTTGGGTTGTGTGTAGACCTATACTAAATGATCCAATTACTGTCTAGTATGCTGATTTCTCTTCTAATGCTGCAACCTTTATCTAATTGTCTACTCACCATGCTCTTTTCTTTCATGTGTTGTATAATGCATACTTGCTTCTTCCTAATGGAAATTCTGACTTAGTGAATCAAGCCACTTCCGAGACAGTATTTTTCTACAGTTCTACTGTTGTTTCTACTCTGGGCTGCCTGGATGCATAGCAGATACGTGAAGCATGGCAACTTTTGGACGTATGCTACTGACAACAATCACTCCGTCACGTTCAAGACTGTCCTGAGACACAGGAAAATTCTTAAATCTGCTATCAGGAAGGTCATGAAGGATGGATCTGGAACGGACCTCTGGCGGGATCGTTGGATAGATCGGCGCTCGTTACTGGACATTAGGGGAGCTCAGACACACCAGGAGGACAGGCGGGGCCTGACGTGTTGTCGGATCCTTCGCAACGGGGAGTGGAGGCCGGAGTCGTATCGATTTACCATGGAGCTGGGTGGGATCATTAGTACTATTGCCATTGATCCGGACTTGCCTGCTGATCGGTGGATTTGGGAGCCGACTGGTGCGTCTCCGGGAACTGGGGAGTTCCAATTACGGAGTTGCTACAATCTCATCCGGCGCACTTTTCCTCAGAGTCCTGACTACGAGTTCGTATGGTGCAAGGGCCTGGTCAAGAAGATGCAGCTCTGTATCTACAAGCTCCTACTGGGTCGCCTTTTGACTAGGGATCGGTAGCGTTCTTTTGGAGTGCCGGTCCCAGATCCCAAGTGTGTGTTGTGCAGTCTGGAGCAAGAATCTATTAGACACATCTTCTTCGAGTGTGACCTGGCTTGGCAGATCTGGAAGGAGCATAGTAGAGTGTTAGGAGGATGCGACTCCGGGAAGGGTATTGGGGACATCATCACGGTGATCCGAAATAGTAGAGGTCGAGGGGAGGACTGGTTCCGGACCGCCAGGGTTCGTCTGGCTGCTTCAGTTTGGCATGTCTGGCGGGAACGAAACCGTCGGATATTTGAGGGACTGGTCACACCTCTGGTGGGCATGCTTCATAACATCGAATTTGATGTAAATGTTATGGAAATTTGATGAGTGGGAGTCCCACTTTGAATGTATGTTATACGATTACTGCATTACTTTGGAATAAAATTTACCATTTTTCTTATATATATATATATATATATATATATATATATATATATATATATATATATTTGAAACATTGGGTAAATGTGGCGAACTCGCCTCCACTGGGGCTCGAACTCCTGACCACTTGGGCCGCATGCATCTCTCTTAACCACTAGGCTAGAGGTCATTTGCATATATATATATATATATATATATATATATATATATATATATATTCTTTTTTAATATATATAGTCCCCCTTGAGTCCCATAATGCACCGAGGAAATCACACATCTTTTATATATATTTTTTGGAATAAGGGTGAATTTATTTCTCGCATATAGCGGAAAAGGTATTACAATACATAGATATCACAACATCCCATGCCCCAAAATAAAATTATGGGGCCATTACTGATACATCGAATTCTAAGTTATGTAGAATTCAAATAGAGGGGGTAGTCAAGCCCTCGAAAATACGTCTGTTCCGCTCCTTCCAGATGTGCCAAACAGACGCGGCGAGTCGAACTCTGGCTCTTCTGGCCCACCCCGGATCCCGGCCTCTGTGATCTCGGATCCAACTGAGAATGCTCCGGATGTCTCTATCCATCCCAACTCCTCCTCTAAGCTGCGCGCACTGCTCAGTCCAAATGTGCCAGGTCACCGGACATACAAAGAAGAGATGCCCCATAGATTCATCTTTCTCATTACATAGTACACATTTGGCATCCGGGATCTGCATCCCAAACCGGAGGAGTCTGTCTCTCGTCATCAGTCTACCCCGGAGAAGACGGGTATGCACATAGTTGCATTTTTCGGGCAACGCCCTTGCCCCAAATGAAGTCCACCTCCTCAGCCCGGTCGTGGTGGGTCCGAACCAAGTCGTAGCAGCTACGAAAGCAGAATAGACCTAACCCACCCCCCGTTCCTGGGCCGGCCCAGCTCCATGAATCCTCCGCCTGGCTAGCGTCAATAGTAATAAGGCGAATCTCCTCGGCAAGCTGAGCAGTATATGGATATCCTTCTGGCCTCCAAACTCCATCTCTGATGATCCGACTACATGTGAGTCCCCTGTCCGCTTCTCTGTCCAGCTGCCCTCCCAGTAGCTCGAGCAAGAATCTGGAACCCAACCAAGGGTCTAGCCAGAGGTCGGTAGTCGTCACATCCTTCATGTGCCTGCAGATAGCGGTCTGAAGCACCGGTCTACACCTCAGGATGGCCTTAAACGTGACCGAGAAATTGTTGTCTATCCTGCAGGCCCAGAAGTTGGTCCACCTCAGGTATCTGTTCGCCATCCATTCCGCCCAGAGCGACCCCCCTTGATGAATCTCCAGGCCATCTTCACACAAGCTGCCTTCCTGACCGCATGGAGAGGCCTCAACCCCACTCCTCCTTCCTCCCGTGGCCGACATAACTGGTCCCAGGATATCGCATGCATCCCTCCCCTCCAGATGAAGTCAGCACAGATGGCCTCCACTTTCCGAATAGTAGCCGTGGGGATCTGGATAGACTGGAGCCAAAATATCGTGATGCCTACAATAACCGAACGCACCAACTCAATCCGTCCGCCAAATGATAGACCCGCAGCTTGCCAGCCTTCCACTCTCCTCTGAGCAAAGTCCACCAAGCTGTGACAATCCTGCTCTCTGGCATAGTTGACCGTCAGCGGGACCCCCAGGTATTTCACTGGGAGCTCGCCTCTGTCCACACCTAAGGCGAAGGCTCTCTCCTCCTGCTGTGTACACCGGGAGCTGAAGTAGACTCTGCTCTTCTCCCGGTTTAACTGGAGCCCAGATAGCCGCCCGAACTCCTCCATAATGTCAGAGAGCGCTCTCATTCCCCGCATGGAAGGCTGGAGAAGCACCAATAAGTCGTCAGCATAGATCAAGTGGGATACAACCGGACTTACCAACCGGAAAAGGAGAACGATCCTCTTGCTATGCACTGTCGTATCCATCATGCAAGTAAAGTACTCCATCATCAAGATAAATAGATACGGGGAGAGGGGGTCACCCTGCCTCAACCCCTTGTTGCTACTGAAGTAGCCATGCGGCGTGCCCTGAATGAGGACTGAGAAAGTAGGGGAGCAAATGCACTCCCTCACCCTCGCAACCCACCTCTCGTCGAACCCCATGGCAAGCATCAGGTGACACAGGAAGTCCCGGTTGACCGTATCATAAGCTTTCCGGAGGTCAAGCTTCACACAAACCTTCATCCCCCCAGGTTTGCTGAACTCCCTCACCATCTCATGAGCTAGCAGGCTGTGCTCCGCTATCGACCGGCCCTTGATGAACGCTGCTTGATTCTGGGACACCAATCCCTGCATAATCCCCTCCATACGCCTGCACATAAGATGAGTGATAATCTTGTAAAGAAAATTACAGCAAGCAATGGGCCGAAAATCTGCAAGTGAGGTCGCTCCCTCCTTCTTTGGAACCAGCGTCAAGAATGTGTGGTTCATCTCCTTCAGAAGCATGCCCTCCACAAAGAACTCCTGAACCGCCGCCAGGACATGCATCTTAAGCACACCCCAGTGTCGCTTAAAGAACCCAGAAGAGAAGCCATCAGGTCCGGGAGCTTTGTTGGGATTAGCCTTCATAACAATATCTTCCACCTCCTCCATCCTCACAGGTGCCAGAAGCAGACTGTTCCCATGTCGGGACACCAGTCTCTTCGTGACAAGGGCAGGGAACGTGCTAGAGTAGTCTGTCTGCTGATAAAAGGCAGTGTAAAATCTGACGGCCGCCTCATGAATCTCCGCCTGGTCCCCTACAAGACGTCCCTCAGCATTCAGAAGTCTGGGGATGCTGTTCCGGTGCTGACGGATGCGGATCACATCGTAGAAGAATTTGGTGCAGCGGTCTCCATCTTTAAGCCAGGTACATTTAGCCCTCTGTGCCGCACTAATCTCCTCCTGCAGTCGCATGATGCTGACCTCCTCAATCAGGATCTTCTCCTTAGCCGCCAGCTCCCTGTTCAGAATGTCAGCTTGGAGGGCCACCTGAGTGTCCCGAAGCTCGGCTTCCTTATCCGCCAGAGAAGTCCGCGGTATCGTCTTCACCCACCCCCTGATAGCCCGCTTGAGCTGCTTGAGTTTGTGAACGATGCGGAACTGAGCCGTGCCTTCCCGGAAGTGCTGCATCTCTCCCGTAACCACCTTCTCATATCCGGCCGACAGATACCAGCTGTTGTTATACCGAAATGGCCTTGCCCTCAGAGTGGGTCTCTCATCGAGGCCAACCCGGATAGGAGAATGGTCGCTAGTACCCGCCGCCAGACCTTCCGCCACCGAGTTCGGAAAGCACCTGAACCACTCACTATTGCCCAAGGCCCGATCCAACTGACAAGCAATCCGATTATGAGTAGCCTTGTTGTGCCAGGTCCAGATATGTCCAGCTCGCTCCAGCCCCCGCATCCCTGACAGAAGCAAACACCTCTGGAAGTCATATAAGATCGAGTCCGGAACAGGACGACCTCCCACCTTCTCTTGGCGAAGTAGCATAGTATTGAAGTCCCCCATGATGAGCAGAGGGAGATGCATGTTGTCCGCCATGAGACCCAGATGTACAATGTCCTCCCACAAAGCCTTCCGGAGTCTCCGGTCATTGTGCCCATATACAGCCCCCAGGATGAATCGGAACCCACCTTTGTTCTCGAAAGTAACACCGATGAGTTGTTCTGATTTATGGATCTGCACCCCCTCCCAGCTTCTTTGTTCCACCTAACCCAGATCATTGCCATACCACAAAGATCTAAGTTGTGAATGTGATCCCAGTTTGCCGGAGTCCTACGCGAGAGCATAGCGACCCCTCTAATCTTCGTCTCCAGTAGGATAGCAATGTCACACGCCTCTCTTCTCAGAACCCCTCCAATCTCCCTCCATCGTCCAATGGAACACCCCCCCTAATGTTCCATGCTAGGACCGACATCTAATTAAGAGATGAGGGGTTCCCCTGGAACTCGTCTGGATCGACACTCGTGGGAAGTGTCTCATCCGCCTGATCAATGACTGCATCTACCATAGAAGGAGGAAGGTGGGCCTGGATCCTGCTGAGAGTAAGAGCCCAGTCAGGATTGTCTTATATATATATATATATATATATATATATATATATATATATATATATATATATATATATATATATATATATATATATATATATTGGAATAAGGGTGAATTTATTCCTCGCAAATAGCGGAAAAGGTATTAAAGTACAACATCACAACTCTCCATGCCCCAAATAGTAATATTATGGGGCCATTACAGATACATCGAATTCTAAATTATGTAGAATTCCAATAGGGGGAGTAGTCAAGCCCTCAAAGATACGTCTGTTCCGCTCCTTCCAGATGTGCCAAACAGCCGCAGCAAGACGAACTCTGGCTCTTCTAGCCCACCCCGGATCCCGGCCTCTGTGATCTCGAATCCAGCTGAGAATGCTTCGGATGTCTCGGTCCACCCCAACTTCTCCTCTCAACTGTGCGCACTGCTCAGTCCAAATGTGCCAGGACACCAGGCAACCAAAGAAGAGGTGTCCCATAGATTCATCTTCCTCATTACATAGCACACATTTGGCATCCGGGATCTGCATCCCAAACCGGAGGAGTCTATCTCTCGTCATCAGTCGACCCCGGAGAAGACGATATGCACATAGTTGCATTTTTCGTGCAACGCCCTTGCCCCAAATGAAGTCCACCTCCTCAGCCTGGTCATGATGGGTCCGAACCAAATCGTAGCAACTACGAAAACAGAATAGACCTGACCCGCCCCCCGTACCTGGGCCGACCCAGCTCCATGTATCCCCCGCCTGGCTAGCGTCGATATTAATAAGGCGAATCTCCTCAGCTAGCGGAGCAGTATAAGTATATCCCTCTGGCCTCCAAACTCCATCTCTGATGATACGACTACAAGTGAGCCCCCTGCCCGCTTCTCTATCCAGCTGCCCCCCCCATAAGGTCGAGCAGGGATCTGGAACCTAACCAAGGGTCCAGCCAGAGGTCAGTAGTCGTCCCATCTTTCATGTGCCTACAGATAGCGGTCTGAAGCACCGGTCTACACCTAAGGATGGCCTTGAACGTGAACGAGAAATTATTGTCTATCCTGCAAGCCCAGAAGTTGGTCCTCCTCAGGTATCTGTTCGCCATCCAATCTGACCATAGCGATCCCCCCTTGATGAATCTCCAGGCCATCTTCACACAAGCTGCCTTCCTGACCGTGCGGAGAGGCCTCAACCCTACTCCTCCTTCCTCCCGAGGCCGACATAACTGGT
This sequence comes from Iris pallida, assembly GCA_029216955.1. NCBI lineage: Eukaryota > Viridiplantae > Streptophyta > Magnoliopsida > Asparagales > Iridaceae > Iris > Iris pallida. Next base: position 2,301,597 of record JANAVB010040015.1, on the reverse strand, counting down.
CCCAGGATATCGCATGCATCCCTCCTCTCCAGATAAAGTCAGCACAGATGGCCTCCACTTTACGAATGGTGGCCGTGGGGATCTGAATAGACTGGAACCAAAACATCGTGATGCCTGCAATAACCGAACGCACCAACTCTATCCGACCGCCGAAAGATAGACCCTGCAGCTTGTCAGCCTTCCACCCTCCGCTGAGCAAAGTCCACCAAGCTGTGACAATCCTGCTCTCTGGCATAGTTGACCGTCAGCGGAACCCCCAGGTATTTCACTGGGAGCTCGCCTCTGTCCACACCTAAGGCGAAGGCTCTCTCCTCCTGCTGTGTACACCGGGAGCTAAAGTACACTCTGCTCTTCTCCCTGTTTAACTGGAGCCCAGAGAGCCGCCCGAACTCCTCCATAATGTCAGAGAGCGCTCTCATTCCCCTCATGGAAGGCTGGAGAAGCACCAATAAGTCGTCAGCATAGATCAAGTGGGATACAACCGGGCGCACCAACCGGAAAAGGGGAACGATCCTCTTGCTATGCACTGTCATATCCATCATGCAGGTAAAGTACTCCATCACCAACGTAAAAAGATACGGGGAGAGGGGGGCATCCTGCCTTAACCCCCTGTTGCCACTGAAGTAGCCATTCGGCGTGCCCTGGATGAGAACTGAAAAAGTAGGGGAGCAAATGCACTCCCTTACCCTCGCAACCCACCTCTCGTCGAATCCCATGGCAAGCATCAAGTGACACAGGAAGTCCCTGTTGACCGTATCATACGCTTTCCTGAGATCAAGCTTCACACAAGCCTTCATCCCCCCCCGGTTTGCTGAACTCCCTCACCATCTCATGAGCTAGCAGGCTGTGCTCCGCTATCGACCGGCCCTTAATGAACGCTGCTTGATTCTGGGACACCAATCCCTACATAATCCCCTCCATACGCCTGCACATAAGATGGGTGATAATTTTGTAAAGAAAATTACAGTAAGCAATGGGCCGGAAATCCGCAAGTGAGGTGGCTCCCTCCTTTTTAGGAACCAGCGTCAAGAAAGTGTGGTTCATCTCCTTCAGAAGCCTGCCCTCCACAAAGAATTCCTGGACCGCCACCAGAACATGGGTCTTAAGCACTCCCCAGTGTCGCTTAAAGAACCCTGAAGAGAAGCCATCAGGCCCGGGAGCTTTGTTGGGGTTGGCCTTCATAACAATATCCTCCACCTCCTCCATCCTCACAGGTGCCAGAAGGAGACTGTTCCCATGTCGGGACACCAGTCTCTTCGTGACAAGTGCAGGGAACGTGCTAGGGTAGTCTGTCTGCTGATAAAGGGCCGTGTAGAATCTGACTGCCTCCTCTTGAATCTCCGTCGGGTCCCCAACAAGACGTCCCTCAGCATTCAGAAGTCTGGGGATGCTGTTCCGGTGCTGGCGAGTGCGGATCACATCGTAGAAGAATTTGGTGCAGCGGTCTCCATCTTTAAGCCAGGTACATTTAGCCCGATGTGCCGCACTAATCTCCTCCTGCTGGCGCATGATGCTTACCTCCTCAATAAGGAGCTTCTCCTTCGCCGCCAGCTCCCCGTTCAGAATGTCAGCTTGGAGGGCCACCTGAGTGTCCCGAAGCTCGACTTCCTTATCTGCCAGGGAAGTTCGCGGTAGCTTCTTCACCCACCCCCTGATAACCCGCTTGAGCTGCTTAAGTTTTTGAACCATGCGGAACTGAGCCGTGCCCTCCCGGAAGTGCTGCATCTCTCCCGTAACCACCTCCTCATATCCGGCCGACAGATACCATCTGTTGTTATACCGAAATGGCCTCGCCCGCAGAGTAGGTCTCTCACCGAAGCCAACCCGGATAGGAGAATGGTCGCTAGTACCCACCGCCAGACCTTCCGCCACCGAGTTCGGAAAGCACCTGAACCACTCACTATTGCCCAAGGCCCAATCCAACTGACAGGCAATCCGGTTATTAGTAGCCTTGTTGTGCCAGGTCCAGATATGTCCAGCGCGCTCCAGCCCCCGCATCCCTGACAGAAGCAGACACCTCTGGAAGTCATATAAGATCGAATCCGGAACAGGGCGACCTCCCACCTTCTCGTGGCGCAGCAGCATAGCATTGAAGTCCCCCATGATGAGCAGAGGGAGAGACAGATTGTCCGCCAGACGCCCCAGATGCACGATGTCCTCCCACAAAGCCTCCCGGAGTCTCCGGTCATTGTGCCCATAGACAGCCCCCAGGATGAACCGAAACCCACCTTTGTTCACAAAATTAACCCCGATGAGTTGTTCAAATTTAAGAATCTGCACCCCCTCCCAACTTCCTTTGTTCCACCTAACCCAGATCCTTGCCATATCACAGAGATCTAAGTTATGGATGTGATCCCAGTTTGCCGGAGTCCTGCATAATCTTCTCCATCCTCCGACACATAAGATGTGTGATTATTTTATACATATAATTACAAGCAATGGGTCTAAAAGTCTGCCATGGAGGATGACCCTTCTTTCTTGGGCACCAATGTTAGAAAGGTGTGGTTGAGCTCCTTTAACAAATTACCACTTATGAAAAACTCCTGCACCGCCTCCAATACTGGATGTTTAATGGATTCCCAATGAACTTTGAAAAACTTCTTGTTGAACCCGTCCGGATCAGGCGCCTTGATGGGGTCCACGTCCTTCACAATCTTTTCCACCTCCTCCATTTGGACCGGACCTAGCAAGATTGCACTGCCATGGGATGTAACCAACTTCTTACACACAAGATCAGGAAGTGTATTAGCATAATCATATTGATTATAGAGCAGAGAGTAATACCTAACCGCTTCCTCCTGAATTCTGCGTTGTGATTCAACCAACTTGCCATTAGCATCCAATAATTGGTGTAAACTATTACGATGCTGGCGAGCACGAACCACATCATAGAAAAACTTCGAACACTTGCCTCCATCCTTGAGCCATGAGCATTTGGCTCATTGTGCAATCTGGATCACATCCTAGAGCTGAAGGAGATTAACCTCCTAAGAAGGGCCTTTTCACGGGCCGCTAATACGTTGCTCATGATGTCCGCCTGCAGAGTAGTTTGAACCATTTTGAGCTCCAGCTCCTTCAGCTAATAACTTCCGAGGCCACTCCTTTATCCAGCTCTTCAAAGCACCCTTTACAGATTTAAGTGAGTGAACCATTGAGAATTGGACCGAGCCAGTAGTCACATGTTGTAGACCCCATGCAACCGCATCTTGATACCCCTCAGATAAGTGTCAGTTGTTGTTGTACCGGAAAGGTCGGGACTTCCAGGCAGGCTTCTCCGTGAGCCTAACGCAGATAGGAGAGTAGTCACTCGTCCCTGGAGGCAATCCCTCCGCCGCAGAGTGAGGGAACATATCGAAGCAGGCGCTATTGTCCAAGGCTCTATCCAACTGACAAACAACTCTCTTCCGGACAGCTTTGTTATGCCATATCCATATATGCCCAGATCTCTCGTCTTGTAAACCAGACTGCAACAGACATTGTTGGAAGTCCTGCAGGATGGGATCCGGAACCGGTCTTCCTCCCAATTTCTCCCTCATGTGCAAAAGAGCATTGAAGTCCCCCATTAATAAGAGCGGAAGCTTTGGACCATCAGCCAACACTCTCACATGGATGATTTTCCGCCATAAGTCCTCCCGCCTCCGCCTATCATTGTGCCCGTACACCGCACCAAACATAAACTTGAAGCCACCATCACCACTGTTATTTGCTCAGATAAGAGAACCATCCTTCCATCCCAACTGTGACAGTTCCATTGAACCCAGATCCTGGCCATGTTGCATAAATGGAGATTATGCACCTGTGCCCAGTACCTCGAGATTCTCTTCACCAATAATCTTTCCACCTTAATCTTAGTTCCCAGCAGAGCATTAATGGAACACTGTGTAGATTTAAGCTCGTCACAAAATCTCCTTTCATCTGCCTATCGAGCAAGTTCCACGAACATTCCATGAGAGGATTGACATTAGGAAATAGTCATATTCCCCTGTAACGCATCGAAGTCAGCATATAGGGTAGATATTGGCTCTACCTGACTCATATCATGTATTGCACAATTGTTCTCATCTGCCTATTGCAGCAGGAGTAGCCTGGCCCATGCAGGGTTATCCATACATACATCCTCCCCAATAGCTCCAGTAGAAGTGGCCACACGAGAAGATTCCTCACGTAACGGCCAAGCATGCCGCTTTCTGCTTGTAAACGTTTCAACCTTTGGGGACTCAACACTAAAGTACCCATGTTGGCCATAGCAGACATACCCCTGGTAACCATCTCTTGTTGTGCTTGGAACACAATCAGCTGCTCTTGTGCAGCCTCCCCGCTATCATCCACATGGTACCCACCGCTCCCAAATGTACTGATGGGAGCCGCATCCAACATTTCATCTGTCTATATCAACCTCCACATCATCTTGTACACTTGCACTCCTATCTTCCGTAATCTCACCTCCAACACGACGCGACGAAACCAACTGAGTAGTATAAGCAGCTGGAGTATCAAGTGTACAAGTCGTAGAATCATGACCAAAACATGCACACCTACTACACCCTGGGAGAACCTATTCATACTCCACCGCTTGGGTGAGTACCTCACATGATGGAACCTCATACTCCAGTACCCGAGGAAGATCACGTCCTGCTCCAATCTCCACAAACACACGAGCATACATCAAGTATGTTGTAGCATCATCCGCTTTGATAGGGTTGCCAATTAGACTAGCAAGCCTCATCAGCAGCGGAACACTCCAGTATTTGATAGAAAATATAGGAAAACGGATCCATACTGGCACATACATCCTTCTCGAAAGTTGACTCTGGGGTCCACTCCTTCAGAATAATAAGACGACCATCAAAAGTACATGCCCCCATGAATAATGCGCTCCACATCCTCATGCAAGCCAAATTTGGCAAAGTAGAACCCATTCTCCCTAGCAAATATCTCCATACTGTCCCTTGGACAACAGACCCTGTGGGTATAAGCACGAATCTGACCATAAAATGGCTTGCCACCCAGCACATACAAGATGAGAGTGTTCTTCTAGTATTCTGTCACCTCATCTATCTACTCCGCTAGAAATGAAGCTCTATAACCATCTCCCACCTTCTTCGGCGCCACCCGTAGCCGAGGACGTGCTTGGGCGGCAAATGTCCGCCCACGATTTACTGGCCACTGGAGTGCTTGTTGTCACCTTCCCAGAGTCTCCTCCCCTCCGAACCCCCCGGGTATTGGGGAGTACGACCACTGCAGCTCTGATCATCTAGAGTGCCGAGCATCCCTTTCTTTTTTCGTAGTCTTGGCCGACAACGCCGGAGGTGACGACATGGTATTCCTACTCACCGCTTGGATCCGCCTTGCCGACAAAGGAAGCCACTGTTGTGCAGCCGGCCTCATCATTCTTCCCGCTACCACCCCGTTGGAGGGTGCCCCTGTGAACGTCTCGCAACCACCGTAGAAGTTGTTCCCTGGAGTCGACCGGACGCTCCCGAGCGGGTGAGTCTCCACTTGTAGACGACAGCGGACCAGTTTCCTACATCATTGTGAGCATCACCCGCCGCATCCACTGCCATCCTCGCCAACCTATTGCCGCCATCGTTGCTGCAGATTCTGCTCCGCCAACGGTACCCGCCGACCCTGGCTCACCCGCGGCAGAGCCCCCAAGGTCACCTCCAGACCGCGATCAGGGGTCCGAGCCCCTGGCCGCGGTGAACTCCATATCTCCCGTTGCACGCCGCTGCCTCCAGCCCCTCACCGCCCCCCGGACCGCCGGGGTCGTCGTCGCCGCCCTTGGATCGCCGTCATAGCCCCCAGCACCGCTGCTAGGGCTCGAAGGCCCTGGATAACCCAGGTCACCTCCTGGAACACACATCTAGGATTTTATTTTCCACCATATATATATATATATATATATATATATATATATATAAAACGTTTATACACACGCGCGCACACACACACCAAACCTCCTTAATAAAACATCCCAATTAATTAAGTCTCTTCTCTTAAAATATCCTATTTAAGAATACCCGGAAAATTGATATCAAGCTATATATTGTTCACGTTATTAATTCAATCTAGTTTGTCATCAAAAGTTCACACAATGCTCTTTTCTTTGGTCGTGTGATGTATAATGCATACTTGCTTCTTCCACATGGTAATTCTGATTTAATGAATCAAGCCACTCCGTGGACGTATTTTTCTACTGTTGTTGTATTCTGATGATGGTGCTCTCACCATGCCCTTTTCTTTGGTCATGTGTGTTGTATAATGCATACTTGCTTATTCCTAATGGTAATTCTATTTAGCGAATCAAGCCACTTCTGAAACGTTTTTTCTACTGTTGTTTCTACTCATGATAGTGACCAAGTATTCTGATGATGTTGTTGTTTCTAGAGCTCTACTAGTTTTCTATTTTTGTAGCATGTTGGGCATATTTAACATATATGCTCTCGTTTGAGGGGAGTGTTAGATATTGTCTCTATAGTCTCTTTTAGTCCTATCATGTACTGAGGAAACCACATCTTATATATATATATATATTTTTTTTTAAAATATATATATATATATATATATATATATATATTTATATATATATATATATATATATATATACCCTTAGAAAGCCCCCCAAAAACCCCCCTCACTCTAATCCGTAATTTAATGTTAATATTAATATTAATATTAATGTTAATGTTAATATTAATGTTAATATTAATGTTAAATACTAAAATTAACATTAAACTTAACATTAAAATTAAGATTAACATTAACATTAATATTAACACTAACATTAATATATAAAAAAATTAAAAAAAAATTAATATTAACATTAACATTAACATTAATATTAACATTTACATTAATATTAACATTAATATTACGAATTAAAGTGAGAAAGGTTTTGGGGGGCTTTCTAAGGGGGGCTTTTGATCCGCTCCCTATATATATAGAGAGAGGAAAATGTACCTAAGGTCGACCTTAGGTAAGTTACCTAAGGTCGACCTCATTTTCCTCACTTTACAACATTTTTTTCTTGAATTTTTTTTTATGGGATTCATCTACACCTTATTGATTGGCAACATACCAAATTTCAAAAAAAAAAAATATTGTTTAGCCCCCTATCTATCTCTTGCAAAATCGACGGTGTAGCAGCAAAGTTTTAGACCGTCGATTTTGCAAGAGATAGATAGGGGGCTAAACAATATTATTTTTTCTTGAAATTTGGTATGTTGCCAATCAATAAGGTGTAGATGAATCCCATAAAAAAAAATTCAAGAAAAAAATGTTGTAAAGTGAGGAAAATGAGATCGACCTTAGGTAACTTACCTAAGGTCGACCTTAGGTACATTTTCCTCGTATATATATATATATATATATATATATATATATATATATATATATATATATTATTTATTTTTGGAAAAAGGGTAAATTTTATTCCAAAAGTAATGCAATAATCTTACAACATACAATCAAAGTGGGACTCCCACTCATCAATTCCTCATAGCATTTACATCAAACTCGATGTTATGGAGAATGCCTACCGGAGGGGTGACCAGTCCCTCAAATATCCGACGGTTTCGTTCCCACCATACATGCCAAACAGAAGCAGCCAGCCGAACTCTGGCGGTCCGAAACGAGTCCTGCCCTCGACCCCTGCTATCCCGGAACACCGTGATGATGTCTCCAATTCCTTTTCCGGAGACGCAAACTCCCAACACTCTACTCTGCTCCGACCAGATCTGCCATGCCAGTGCACACTCGAAGAAAATATGCCTAATAGATTCATGCTCCAGACTGCAAAGCACGCACTTGGGTTCCTAAGAAGGAGGGAGCGACCTCACTTGCAGATTTTCGGCCCATTGCCTGCTGTAATTTTCTTTACAAGATTATCACTCATCTTATGTGCAGGCGTATGGAGGAGATTATGCAGGGATTGGTGTCCCAGAATCAAGCAGCGTTCATCAAGGGCCGGTCGATTGCGGAGCACAGCCTGCTAGCTCATGAGATGGTGAGGGAGTTCAGCAAACCTGGGGGGATGAAGGCTTGTGTGAAGCTTGACCTCCGGAAAGCTTATGATACGGTCAACCGAGACTTCCTGTGCCACTTGATGCTTGCCATGGGGTTCGACGAGGGGTGGGTTGCGAGGGTGAGGGAGTGCTTGGGCCGCCGTCATAGCCCCCAGCACCGCTGCTAGGGCTCGAAGGCCCTGGATCACCCAGGTCACCTCCTGGAGCACACATCTAGGATTTTATATATATATATATATATATATATATATATATATATATATATATATATATATGAGGAGGGATCCGCATCCCCTCATTTTTTGCATCCCCAAGCATCCCCATGTTAACAACCGTTGGATGTACTTTAAGTCATCTAATCTTAACCGTTGGTAAATCAATGGTTAAGATTAGATGACTTAAAGCACCATCCAACGGTGTGAGTAGGGGGGATGCTTGGGGATGCAAAAAGTGCGGGGATGCCTATCCTTCCTCTATATATATATATATATATATATATATATATATATATATATAACGTTTATACACACGCGCGCACACACACACCAAACCTCCTTAATAAAACATCCCAATTAATTAAGTCTCTTCTCTTAAAATATCCTATTTAAGAATACCCGGGAAATTGATATCAAGCTATATATTGTTCACGTTATTAATTCAATCTAGTTTGTCATCAAAAGTTCACACAATGCTCTTTTCTTTGGTCGTGTGATGTATAATGCATACTTGCTTCTTCCACATGGTAATTCTGATTTAATGAATCAAGCCACTCCGTGGACGTATTTTTCTACTGTTGTTGTATTCTGATGATGGTGCTCTCACCATGCCCTTTTCTTTGGTCATGTGTTGTATAATGCATACTTGCTTATTCCTAATGGTAATTCTATTTAGCGAATCAAGCCACTTCTGAAACGTTTTTTCTACTGTTGTTTCTACTCATGATAGTGACCAAGTATTCTGATGATGGTGTTGTTTCTAGAGCTCTACTAGTTTTCTATTTTTGTAGCATGTTGGGCATATTTAACATATATGCTCTCGTTTGAGGGGAGTGTTAGATATTGTCTCTATAGTCTCTTTTAGTCCCATGTACTGAGGAAACCACATCTTATATATATATATATATATATATATATATATATATATATATATATATATATTATTTATTTTTGGAAAAAGGATAAATTTTATTCCAAAAGTAATGCAATAATCTTACAACATACAATCAAAGTGGGACTCCCACTCATCAATTCCCCATAGCATTTACATCAAACTCGATGTTATGGAGAATGCATACCGGAGGGGTGACCATTCCCTCAAATATCCGACGGTTTCGTTCCCGCCATACATGCCAAACAGAAGCAGCCAGCCGAACTCTAGCGGTCCGAAACCAGTCCTGCCCTCGACCCCTGCTATCCCGGAGCACCGTGATGATGTCTCCAATTCCTTTTCCGGAGACGCAAACTCCCAACACTCTACTCTGCTCCGACCAGACCTGCCATGCCAGTGCACACTCGAAAAAAATGTGCCTAATAGATTCATGCTCCAGACTGCAAAGCACGCACTTGGGTTCCTAAGAAGGAGGGAGCGACCTCACTTGCAGATTTTCGGTCCATTGCCTGCTGTAATTTTTTTTACAAGATTATCACTCATCTTATGTGCAGGCGTATGGAGGAGATTATGCAGGGATTGGTGTCCCAGAATCAAGCAGCGTTCATCAAGGGCCGGTCGATTGCGGAGCACAGCCTGCTAGCTCATGAGATGGTGAGGGAGCTCAGCAAACCTGGGGGGATGAAGGCTTGTGTGAAGCTTGACCTCCGGAAAGCTTATGATACGGTCAACCGATACTTCCTGTGCCACTTGATGCTTGCCATGGGGTTCGACGAGGGGTGGGTTGCGAGAGAGTGAGGGAGTGCATTTGCTCCCCTACTTTCTCAGTCCTCATCCAGGGTACGCCGCATGGTTACTTCAGGAGCAACAGGAGGTTGAGGCAGGGTGACCCCCTCTCCCCGTATCTTTTTACCTTGGTGATGGAGTACTTTACATGCATGATGGATACGGCAGTGCATAGCAAGAGGATCGTTCCCCTCTTCCGGTTGGTGAGTCCGGTTGTATCCCATCTGATCTATGCTGACGACTTATTGGTGCTACTCCAGCCTTCCATGCGGGGAATGAGAGCGCTCTCCGATATTATGGAGGAGTTCGGGCGGCTATCTGGGCTCCAGTTAAACAGGGAGAAAAGCAGAGTCTACTTCAGCTCCCGGTGTACGCAGCAGGAGGAGAGAGCCTTCGCCTTGGGAGTGGACAGAGGCGAGCTTCCAGTGAAATACCTGTGGGTCCCGCTGACGGTCAATTATGCCAGAGAACAGGATTGTCACAGCTTGGTGGATTTTGCTCAGAGGAGAGTGGAAGGCTGGCAAGCTGCGGGTCTATCATTTGGCGGACGGATTGAGTTGGTGCATTCGGTTATTGCGGGCATCACGATGTTCTGGCTCCAGTCTATCCAGATCCCTACGGCTACTATTCGGAAAGTGGAGGCCATATGTGCTGACTACATCTGGAGGGGAGGGATGCATGCGATCTCCTGGGACCAGCTATGTCGGCCTCGGGAGTAAGGAGGAGTGGGGTTGAGGCCTCTCCATGCGGTCAGGAAGGCAACTTGTGTGAAGATGGCCTGGAGATTCATCAAGGGGGGTCGCTCTGGGCGGGATGGATGGCGAACAGATACCTAAGGAGGACTAACTTCTGGGCCTGCAGGATAGACAACAATTTCTCGGTCACGTTTAAGGCCATTCTGAGGTGTCGACCGGTGCTTCAGATCGCTATCTGCAGGAACATGAAGGATGGGACGACTACCGATCTCTGACTAGACCCTTGGTTGGGTTCCAGATCCTTGCTCGAGCTATTGGGAGGTCAGCTGGACAGAGAAGCAGGCAGGAGGCTCACATGCAGTCGGATCATCAGAGATGGAGTTTGGAGGCCAGAAGGATATCCATATACTGCTCCGCTTGCTGAGGAGATTACTATTGACGCTAGCCAGCATGAGGATTCCTGGAGCTGGACCGGCCCAGGTACGGGAGACGGGTCAGGCCTATTCTGCTTTCGTAGCTGCTACAACTTGGTTCGAACCCACCACGACCGGACTGAGGAGGTGGACTTCATTTGGGGCAAGGGGGTTGCCCGAAAAATGCAACTTTGTGCATACCGTCTTCTACGGGGTAGACTGATGACGAGAGACAGACTCCTCAGGTTTGGGATGCAGATCCCGGATGCCAAATGTGTGCTATGTAATGAGGAGGATGAATCTATGGAGCATCTCTTCTTTGTATGCCCGGTGACCTGGCACATTTGGACTGAGCAGTGCGCGCAGCTGAGAGGAGTTGGGGTGGATAGAGACATCCGGAGTATTCTCAGCTGGATCCGAGATCACAACGGCCGGGATCCGGGGTGGGCCAGAAGAGCCAGAGTTCGTCTCGCCGCGTCCGTTTGGCACATCTGGAAGGAGCGAAACAGACGTATTTTTGAGGGCTTGACTACCCCCTATTGGAATTCTACATAATATAGAATTCGATGTATCAGTAATGGCCCCATAATATTATAATGTGGGATGGGAAGTTGTGATATTATGTATTGTAATACCTTTTCCGCTACATGCGAGGAATAAATTCACCCTTATTCCAAATATATATATATATATATATATATATATATATATATATATATATATATATATATATATATATATATATATAAGCCTAGTGGTCAAGAGAGATGCATGCGGCCCGAGTGGTCAGGAGTTCGAATCCCAGTGGGAGCGATTCCAGAAACAATTTACCTAGTTCCAAATATATATATATATATATATATTTTTCCAAATATATATATATATATATATATATATGTTAAAATGGTAATTTTATTAATAAGGAAGAAAACAGTACATAGTGTTAGGAGTCAGCATGCCCAACACAAATGATAACCCCCCTCAACCAACAGAGCTACTCACGGTGGTCTACCGGATTGACCCTTGGTAGACCTTACCACTGATTCTCAGCTTAGGGCTAGAACCCAGATTCTGCCTCCTTGCGCTCTGCCTCGCCGTAGTCATATCCTCCTACTCCATCTCAAAGTCTCTACGTTTAAGCATTTGCATCCATTTCTCGTTTTCCCTGGTTAACTGGAGGTTGTCTCTTTGGGCTTTAGAGAGAGATCTCTCTGAGTCGGTGACCTCATTGGTCGGCGTCTCGGTGCAACTATCCATCAGGTTCTACCCATAGGAGATGGATTGCACCTCAACCCTTGAAGGGAGTTCCTACCCCTTATCACTATCTACTTTGCTTAGGGGGGAGCTTGCTCCATGGCCAGAAGAGGTCTTAGAGGAAGTCCAAACTGGAACAGGATGCTCTCCCGAAGATGGACCAACATGCAAGGGGTGTGTTGATCCCACTAGCATCTCCCTATCCCCGATCAGCTCCATGCCCACCTTAAGCAAGTGGATAGGATGAGTGACATCGGGGATAGTGTCGACTCTGGCCTCAACTCAGTCCAGGCTATCATGACGACCAGGGGAGCAAGGTCGAGCGGGCTGCCCGTATGTTGATTCCTTAGACAAGTGGACAGAATAAGAATCCATACTATTACGAAGAACTTCCATAAGTTCCTACATGAGGACTACACCAGAAGGGGTCTGACGCATTTCCTCAACATGTCCAATGCAACGGCATGCAAAGCACGACGGAGGCGTCCACTCAAAAAAGAAAGGTGGTTCGAATCAATGTCCATCAGGAAGTCGCATTGGAACAAGGGCAAGAAGAACCCTGCAAGCTGTAATCTCGATCAGAACACGGGCATACGCCAACCACTTGCGGTGGGACATGGCTTGAGTCCATGCAGATATGCACTCGTATGGCACTCGCAATCTTCCGGATGGAAGGTTCATTCCACAGCTGTAGGGGGAGCTTCGACAGCTGCACCCAAACAAGGATAGAAGACAGGAGATCGCGCTCCAAGGAAATCATAGGATCACAACGCTTGGTGATGACGAGCCACTTGTTAAACACCCATGGCCCTACTTACACTAGCTCTAAATCAGACTCCATAAAGAAGCACACAAAAAACAATCCGTTCTCACGAGAGAAGACCTCCACGCCACCTACCAGAGCCCAGACCCTACGCCCGACCACATCCAAAGCCAGGGAGGACTTCCACTCTTCCACCGAGAGTTGAATGTCTTCGGTAGCAATGACAGCTGACCGGACGCCCTCGGCCACCTGCGACTCTTCGAAATGAAGCTTGAGATCCACTATAGCAATGGATGGAGAGCACAGTAATGCCCAGGAAACGGGTTATGGGAGAAAGTATGCACACGGGAGAAGGGTTTATAGAGGGGGAGCGAGCGCCCACAGACCCCCTAGCAATCGGCCCCAATATCCTTTGTGACTTGCTCATCCCTACACGAGATAGAGAATCATGATGTCCCACCTCCATCTACATGTCAATTCGTCGCGTGGCGTCGGCAAGGAGGGGCCTAGACCATATTCCCGTCCTTAGGACTTTAGGAGCACGAGGGCCTGGCTTACCCGCGGCCTTATCAGGATTAGAACGTGTCTTGTTGAGGCGATGGAACACGTGAATCCACCCTCCCTCTTGATCTCGCTCGCCAGGAGGTCACGAACTCTCCAGGTCGGTCGCCGACAGCATGCCATCGTCCCGGCGCGGGGCAAGGACGGCAGCCCTAGGGCATGGTCGAGACTCGTCAGGGGGAGCACACGATTAGAAGCCAGTAAACACAAACATACCGAACCTCCTTAATAAAATATATATACACACACATACCAAACCTCCCATACATGCTGCCAAAAAAAATAATGAAATAAAAATATTATATATATATATATATAGACACACACACATACCAAACCTCCCTAATAAAAATATCCCAGTTAATTGAGTCTCTCTCTTAAAATATCCTTTTAAGAATACCCAGGAAATCGATATCAAGCTATCTATTGTTTGCGTTACTAAATTCAATCTAGTTTGTCTTCAAAAGTTCACAAGTTGTACTCGCAATAATATAGTATTTACTTGGAATGTAATATTTTGTTCAATTGCACGCCAACTTCCCATACATGCTGCCATTTCTCATTCTATCGTCTGGTGTATTTCAACTAGGCCCATTTTCTGCACATGTTGCTTCCTAACTACTCGACAGTCCAATGCATCAAGTGTTTTCTTATCATACCCAATGCAAAAAAAAGTCGTCAAATCTTTTGATAACATGCAAGACTAAACTTACTTCAGTCATTCCATTTTTTGGAGATCTCTATTGCTAAGAACTCAAGGTGCAATTGCTAGTCTAAAAAGTTTCAGTAAACAGTAGGACTCCTTAAGACATATTGCTAGTGAATATCCAATATTAACAAGAGTAGCATGCGCAGATGCAGATGCACTGATACTGGCAAAGGGCCAATGGCATACACAAACAGTTGGAATATATTATTATGTTAAATTGCCCACCAACTTCTCATACATGCACTCATTTTTATCCTATATTTGATGTATTCTCACTCATCTATGTCAACCTCTGCATTTCAACTATGCTCATTTCTGGAAGTGTTGCTTCTTAACTACTCAACAGTCCAATGCATCATGTGTGCTCTTATCATTGACCCAATGCAAGAAAAATTGTCAAATCTTTTGATAATGTGCAAGAGTACAAATTTTTTGTGTTATTCCTTTTTTTTAAGATCTATATTGCTAAGAACTCAAGAACTCAAGGAGCTATTGCTGGTCCAAAAAATTTCAGCACACAGTAGGACATCCCCAAGACGTACCGCTATTGAAAATCCAATATTAATGGAAGTAGCAGACACAGATGCACTGATAGTGGCAAAGGGCCAATGACATACACCAACAGTGGTGGCAAAGAAACAGCCCACGTCACCATTGATCTAGGGATTGCATATGAAGGTCAAAGCAAAAGGATCATGTCATATAATGGCTCAGGAGGTCAGCAACCATGAAGGAGCTAGGTAAGCTACATGATTGTTGGGAAGAATTGATGGGAGGCAACACGTTAGATCCTTGAAATCAGAATTCCCTCAAGTTGATGAAGTTCTATCAAAGACTGATGATTAACTCACATCCTCCAACATCCATTAGATCAGTTTTCGAGTTTGCTCGTGCAAACTTCAATGAGCCTATTATCAATGTAGAAACGGTAAGACCAAAGTCCATTGTCGTCGGCATGAGGATCTTTCCTATAGATGAATTGGTATAAGAGGTCAAAAAGAGAAATTAGAAGTTCGAACTAACTACAATCATTTCAAGGATCGTCGACATTCAAGATGAAAGTTTTTGCAAAAGCAAAGACAAATTCTGTTTAAATCTTGAACAAACTCTCTAAAGTTCCTTGTTGAAAACTACAATAACGAAAAAAGACTTGAATGACTTCATAAAGCCTAATGTCTAAAATCCGAATCAGAATAGTCCAACAGGACGAACACTCTTCGAAATGTTTCTCATAAAAAATCTCAAAACAAAACGCCAGTAAATCAAGCTATTCTAGAGTTCAAACTGAATTGGACCTTCCGACTTTTGCACAAACGCTTACAAATTCAGTTAGACCACAACTTGTGGTGAAACCTGCCCAACTTTCCAACTTGAACGAAATTCAGTTGGCAGAGTAGGTTTGTTTGGACAAAACTTCTGTTTCATCTCCTGTTGCTTCCATTTGTGTATAATGGGAGCAGTTGGTATGCAAGTCACCTTCGGTCATCTAAACAGAGATCTGGTCTGGGTCAGTCCTACTTAGGATAAACTCCTTGCATTACCAAAGAAAAATCTACTAAAATATTCCCAAAATTTTGACCTACTTTGTCTATGTCCATGTCCAAGTCCGGCTCAAGATTGGTAGGTCCAAAATAGACTCCAACCCATGTGTCAAACTATTAGAACTATATGCCACCAAAAAGTTTCACCCTAGGTCAAATCTGGATAAACCCTTGCAAATCAAGATCCTGTTACAACATTAAAACTCAGATTCACAAAGTAGGTAGCCATGTCTGGGTACAAGCCAAGCCAAACTGTTATTTATTGCTGGAGACGATTTAAAAGAATGGACACTTAATGACAGCGCTGCAGAATAAGATACTCAACCCCATCCAGTATCAGGGTTTTTGCGAGTATAGCGTCTCCAGTAGTTCTAAGCCAATGTAGTAAATCTGGAAGGTGTAAAAGATTCAGTATGTATGAACTCATAGTCTTTCTTCATGCAATTATAACATTTAGTTATTTTAAATTGGCTAAGATATTCAATCCTTCTTAGGCCATAAAATTATGGATTTTTAGTACCATGCAGCAGTGGAAGAGTACTTCAAAGCTAAATTAAGAACAATCTATCTGAAGATTGCAGAGTATAATAAATTGAAAAGCAGGCTGCCTAACCTAAATACAGCATCTATATGTGTACTTATTTATGCATGATTTAATGTGCAGATAGATAAAGTAGACAGGTAAAACTAGACCAGCATCTGTTAGTCTATTAACAATTATCTGAAAAACTTATTTGTTTTAATATGAACCACGTATTCAAAGTAAGAAAATAAGTTTACTGAACCAGAAACCTAGTTTCATGATGAATCAGAAGTTACTTCTGGACAAAAAGTAAACTGCCTGCTAACATGAGAGTTTCTTTTGTGCCAAATGTTACCTTTCATCATCAAAAAACTTGCAGATACTGCAATAGTATTTGGCCATTGAAAATTCATTACAAGAAGGGGTCTTGCAAAATTGGCCTATAGCTTGAACTTTTAGACAGCGCATACACATCATCTCAGTTGTTGCTTTTCTGCAAACAATGGTAGAAGTAAGAAACTGAAAAGGTAACAGCATATTAAAATATGTGTTTTTTAATCTGACAACTATTTAACCTGAGACGGTTCAGTTTGTTGTTATCTATTACTAGGCTAGGAGTAAATCATTTTACAGATAGAGTGGCACCACTGGTGGGGGTGAATGATATGAGTTTAAAAAGCCAATAAAATGGGGGGCTTCATAACAGCAACCAACAGCAAGAAGAAACCAATACATACTATTGTGTGCAGTAACACCCATAACACAATCTTATCTATATTGCTTTTAAGACACAACAACATTTTTTGTTCTGAGATGATCATAAAACCAGTTATTGATAGAAAAGTCTGTTTTGGGAGGATCAGCAATTTTCCTTTAGCAGTGATTCACCCTTGAAAGCAAGGTTAAAGAAAGACAGGAAAGACTGGCGACACAATTAAGACTTGGTTTCTCCTTCAGAGAACCTAGAACTTCCATGAGGTTTATGATAGTTTGACTTGTGACTTGATTTTCCTATGGGGACCTCTCAAGAACCTTTTTCCATAAGTATACATATAGCGCTTGGGACGGTTGGGACGGTTTCCAACTTCAAACATAAATAGGCCCGGTCGGGTCACATTTAAGACTGGTTGAGGCGGCCGATTTATCACATCTTGACTAAATATGTGCTGATATCAATTCAGGCCTTATTGTTAATATTACCAATCAAATGTTAAATCCTCAACAAGTATCAGCTATACCAATTAATGAATCTAGAAGGGGCCTTCAAACACTAAGCCCACCCACCCACATAGACCTCTGTATGTGCACTAAAAAAACAATCCAGCATGTGAACCAACACAATCCAGCATGTGAAAGTCACAAACTCACGCACAAGAGGACATACATGCCTATTTATAGTCCAGTTGCCCCTGGCCACTTGTATCAGAAATAGTGTATGCGTGCATTGAACCAAATCCCAACTAAAAATATTAGAGGAATGGTAGTTGGGAACTGTTTACGGTTTAGTGCACACACATATATATGGGTATTGTATGAATGTGATTATCTATACACATGGAAACATATTTTTATACATGCTTACATATTAGGTCTTATCAATATTTAAGCATGCTTTGGATAGTAACTAGGTTCCAAGATATTCTAGAAATGATTTGCAAAGAAATGTTACTTTCTCATATCTCAATTATGTTTGGCTCGATTACAAACATGTATATGGGTATTGTATGAATATGGTTATCTATACACATGGAAACATATTTTTATACATGCTTACATATTACTATATTAGGTCTTATCTATATTTAAGCATGCTTTGGATAGTAACTAGGTTCCAGGATATTCTAGAAATGATTTGCAAAGAAATGTTACTTTCTCCTATCTCAATTATGTTTGGCTCGATTACAAACATGTCAAAGACACTTTCAAAGTTCTAGGAGCCTAGACATGGGCTAGCCATATTAGACAAGAGTGTAAAGGAAGTATCGTGTCTAATACATGCCGAATATGGGTAAAGGCATGGATATGGTCCTCTTAAGGAGAGGGGGCGGCCCTGGTCCATGACAGATTGGACGACGGCCCGGGGCACAAAGATTAAAAATGCACAAATATGGATGTATCTAAAATAGTAGTATGTATCATGAGCTACTTTTAACACAAAATAGTTGTGGTGCAGGGGTTATCATGTTTGATTTGTACTCTAGAGGTCCTTGGTGCTATTCTTGGTGGCAGCAATATTTTTTTTGTTATATATATATATTTGGTTTCTTACTTTTTTTCACATTATGTATGGGGGCTCATTTTAAAAGTTCTTTGGGGGTGGGCCCCCATGAGCTCAGGGTCAGCCCTGCTAAGGAGTACCTGTGCAACATGAACATAGGTTTCAATAGTGTAGCTAACCATAAGAAATAAATATTATTATCAACAGAATATAGCTTCCAAGAGCATTGTTGCAATATTCAACTAGAGAAAGACAATTGGAGTAACATGGGGGCATTATCAATTAATTAAAGGTCATATATCAGCAATGTCTCCCTTTCTCTTTCTCTTTCTCTTTCTCTTTCTCTCTCTCTCTCTGTTTCAATATAGTGTTGCTAACCATAAGAAATAAAAATTATTAACAGCAGAATATAGCTTTCAAGAGCATTGTTGCAATATTCGACTAGAGAAAGACAATTAGAGTAACATGGAAGGCATTATCAATTAATTAAAGGTCAGATATCAGCAATCTCTCTCTCTCTCTCTCTCTCTCTCTCTCTCTCTCTCTCTATAGCTGATCTCCATTATTCTCCTTTTTCAATTTGCAATTCAAAATTAGCATGTCCACAAGATCCATCTTTTACTCTTTGTTTCCGAAGTATAGTTCTGATTTAAGCTAGTTTCATTACTTATGGTCACCCTTCTGCAATTTATATAGTTAGGAGGTTCAAATTTGATCAAACCAAGTTTTTGAGCATACTACGAATTGCCACCCTCAAAAACAATCTGAAATGACCATAATCGCGAAACTTCGGCAAAATCCTAAAACTCATGGTTGCCACATTAGGTACTAGTTTAAGTGCTAGCTGACACTAGGGTGAAATGCCAATTGACAAAGGAAGCACTAGTGGAGTTCAAACACAAAGGAGGAGAATGCTTTGTGCTTTGATATCAAAGGAAGCACTAGTGGAGTTTTGACTACGTTGTAAACACATTCTACCTCCTATACAAATTTTACTGTCAGCTGTTCTACTATTTTGAGAGAATAAAGGGATATACATATGGTGCGTTTTGACTTTGAAATCGAGTACCTACGGAGACAATGTGGTGGATTTTGGAGAAAAGTCTCTAGTAGGTATATATATATATATATATATATATATATATATATATATATATATATATATATATATATGGTGAACGGGATATGAGCTATAGGCTCATATTTTTACATGAGCCATACATATGTGGACCAATAGGAATGGACTCCAACATCCCATGTGCACTTCATTCCTATTGGTCCACATGTGCATTAGCCTATATAGAAATATGAGCCTATGGCTCATATCCCTTTTACCCATATATATATATATATATATATATATATATATATATATATATATTTGGAACAAGGTAACTGTGGTACAGACTCCTGGCCCGAAGGCCACACTCCCAGCCCGAAGGCCGTACTTGCATCGCACCGCACCGCACCGCATCCAACCCGCACTCACATTTACTCCCCCACATAAAATTAAATGTGCTTCCCCCGTTGCTCGAACCTGCAACCTCTTGGGGGGATATGCCTCAATCTAACCACTTGAGCTAGAGGTCATTGGCTATATATATATATATATATATATATATATATATAAAGAGAGAGAGAGAGAGAGAGAAAGAAAGAGAGAGAGAGAGAGAGAGAGAGAGAGAGAGAAAGAAAGAGAGAGAGAGAGTGAGTTAAGACTACGATGTGGACAACATGAGAAGATATCGTGCCATTTTCCATCATTGTTGGCTTACATCAATGATCAACTTATAGTCCCTTTCCTCCCGGCGCTAGTTATGGATGAAATTACTTTGCATGCTCAAGTAGAGATTATATGGCTTTCGGTGTTTATTGATCATTTATAGTTGACAATAGTAGAGAAGGGTCAACTTCTAAAACAGAATTGCAATGAGAAACTTGGGAATCTAAATGGTTTTATCCTCCTGGCGCTAGTTATGGAAGAAATTTCTACGCTATTCAAGTAGAGATTATATGGAGTTTTGTGTCTATTGACAACTTCTACTTGACAATAGTAGAGAAGGGTAAACTTCTAAATAGAATTTTAGAGAGAAACTTAGGAATCTAACGATTTTAATCTTAATAGGGAAAAACATTGTATATGAATGTAAATTCAACCAAAGGTCAAAGAAATGATAGAGTCCATATGGCACAATATATACTTAAGAGTGATAATTTTCATTAGTTAGGGTTGATCGTTCATCATGAATGAAAGATTGAAAAAGGATATTGTCTATAAAATCAAGTATGATGATTGAAATGTAGTGTTTTAAGTGCTTTGTGACTGTAGGATACCTTGAAATTGAAAAGAAAATATAAGACAACAAGAAAAGAAAATATAAGACAACAAGAAAAGTCATGCTTTATGGATCAAGTGTTGAGTGAACAAAAAACATGACCAAAATATAATTATATCTAAAATGAGAATCCTAAGATAGATGAGCAGCACCACATTGGAAGATAAGAAGAAAATGAGTACAATCTTTGGAAGTTGAAGGTGGCACAAATTGACGATATGATCAGAGAAAATCGTCTCCGACAGTTTGGTAGTATGACATAGTATATGCACAGGTTAAGAGGGATAATATTGATTACAAGAACTTATAGAACTAAGGGTAAACCTAAAAGTACATGAATTGGATGTAAAGACTGATATTGTTTTTGTTAATGCTCTAATGGCCCTTGATAGAGTTGAATAGAAGAAGATAATTCCAATTGGGATTCTAAATGTTTTTGTGATAAAGGCTCTATTATTGTGTCTATGCGTACAATTTTCCAACGGGGATTGTCATCATCACCATCAAAATCAATCATAGTCACAAGTAGGGCTGCAAATGAGCCAAGCCGAGCCAAGCTTTTGTAAGCTTGAGCTTGGCTTGACTAGGATTAATCGAGCTCGAGCTCGAGCTTGAGCTAGATAAGTTTTTTATTTTAGAGCTTGAGCTTGGCTTGAGCTTGTTTATACTAAGCTTGAGCTTGGCTTGGTTTGAGCTTGAGCTTGGCTTGATAAGCAAGCTTGATAAACAAGCTCGATAAGCTCAAAATCAAGCTCGTTAGACTTGATTTCAAGCTCGCTCTTTAAAGCTCATTAAGCTTGATTTCAAGCTTAACTATCTCAATTTCAAGCTAGTTAGGTTTGAATTCAAGTACATGTAATATTAACAATTTATTTATAAAATTTAATTAGAAAACTTCCTTAATGTCAACTATTAAGAAGATATAAATATATAATGCACACAACTATATTGTTATACAAACATATATAAAATTAAAATTTAACAAAGAACAAACGAGCTTCGAAACAAGCTCCTAAACGAGCTTCTAAACAAGCCAGCTCGCAAGCTCATATACGAGCTAGCTCGCGAGCTCAAACGAGCCGAGTATTTCTAAGCTTGAGCTTGGCTCGTTTATTAAACGAGCTAAAAAATGAAGCTTGAGCTTAGCTTGTTTACTAAACGAACCAAGCTCAAACGAGCTTTTATCGAGCCGAGCTTCGAGCAGCTTGAGAACGGCTTGGTTCATTTGCAGCCCTAGTCACAAGTTGGGGATTCGGGAATATTATTCCACGAGGTTGAAATTTTCGGAATTCAAAAACAATTCGCCAATTCGGAAATGTTAGTAAAAGTTCGGATATATATATATAAACAATAAAACTTAGGGATCGAATATGAAATAAGTATAACATCGGGGACTTATATACAGAAGTGTTTTTACTTGTATCATGATAGTTGTCCAACCCCATTATCAACCGGTTGTGCTTCCGTACCTTCTCATGGTCAAAATCACTCTACCAAAACAATGTGCTTTTTTCAAACCTCTCCATCCAAAGAAGGGGCCTTCATGAAAAATTCAGAACCTCCTTCCCTACTTCTCCTCCACCGCCTTCCAACAAAAATTCAGAACCTCCTTCCATATTTTTTCTCCTCCACCATCAAAACCATTTGCCTATGTCAACTCCACTGCTGACGACCCTTATGCTCCAACGCAATACTCGTCGTCGAAATCTGCCTCCGTCTCCAACTACTCTCCTCACTGCTCGCTCTCTCTCTCTCTCTCTCTCCTACAAATGAACCCCAAATTTTGGAACAACTGGTGTCACGAATAATTCACATTTTTTTGCGAATTAAACGAATTATTCCCAAATTAAATGAATAATTCTTTAAACTCAGTATAATTCTCAAATTGGCGTAATAATTCGTGCATCTATGAGGCAAGATACACATTTTTTTGAAAACAGTGTGAATATTGTGACTGATATCAACGAGGCCTTTTCTTAAAGCAAGATTCAACACAGTGATCTCGAAAAAGCGTCGAACTCGTTTTTTGCAAACAACTATCCTGCTGATACCTTGGAACCACTTACACGTATTGTGCAGAATAGGCACTCTCAAAACACGTAAGGATACGCCAAGTGCCACATCCACCATTTACCATGTCTGTAATGTGTCTGGTGGTGTTCATGGTGAGCAATATGGGCTACCATCAACCTTCTATCATATGTGCCAGCCATCCATCTAAGCTTTGCTAACCAAAAGGTAAGAACTTCTCTAACATTTTTGTTATAATATTTAACCTAAAGAAATTTCTACACAGTTTGCTAAAGATGGTGTGTACTTCCAACCAACCAAAGTTTCTATCAGTAGATTTTGAAGTAAAAACAGGAGGAATTCTCTCAGAATTTTTGTTATTATTCGTTAGCCTTGAAGATAATTTTATACAGTTGGCAAAGAATGTTGGACTTGCAACCAGTACAAAGAAAAGCGAAGTGTTCCTTGGCAGACTAAAAAGGAAAATGGGTAAACTATAAACTCAGCTGGCACAGAGAGATCCTCCCTATCAAGTTTCCAAGTCTGCCTTTATGACAAAATAGGTAACCGACTAAAGGAGGAGACTATGGGGTGCATGCATTGACTATCATTCTGCTGGGATACTGAAGTTGACCAGTCATATGTAACCTAATAGGCTAGGCTCAATCATTCGCCTTCATTGGGGACAAATACTGAGACGATAGAAGTTGAGATGTGTTGTGAAGTTGAAATGTGTTGAGACTTTCTATTAAAGGACTTTATAATAGCATAACTGTATCAAAATAATGCTTATGACAGGGGCACTTTATGCTCGCTGGATCAACAATTCTTCAGAATTCAGATCTGTTAAATCTCAAACAGACCACAAGATTCAATTTGTTTGCTCATGGATCTTTGCTCTATAATTACAAAAGTCAAACACCCGATCTTCTCTCATCGCGTTTCCATCCTATTTGGCTGATGCCTAAAAGTGCTAAAATGAAAATAGGAACAATGTTATTGCTTAAGTGATCATGAAGGTCAACTTCATTTTCCCTTATGACTGGTAAAAGGAGAATCTTCTGGAAACTAAAACATGGCCTTCAATATATGACATACAAATTGAACAATAAAATAAGGAAATAGCACATGGAACACATTACATCAACAACATTCTCAGCATATAATTGATTCAATTTTACTTTAAAAATGAGAGAGAAAAAAAATTAGTAACTCGTCATACTGGAGATTCTGGTGCTAACCTATCCATAGAATGGTCGCTGACTTTATCATGGCAAAATCTGCATGTAAACAACTTGTTACAACATGCAGCAAGGAGCTTACAGTTTCGCTTATAATGCTCACAGCCATATATTTGTTTTTCAGGATCTCGAAACGACGGACAGCATCCAGCAACTCCTTTCCCGTCAACATCCTCCTCTTTTGTAGCTTGAAGTGACTTCTGTTGAGCAGCTATCCAGCGGCTAAGTAAACAATCCAATTAGTTATGCAAGGACATGAAGAAGAGCTAAATATATAATTCTGAAACTCAACACGAAATATGCAATTACTTAATTCTATCTAAACTTACCTTGTCATAAGATTTTGGATAAGATATGCCTTTCTCCGAGGATCAAGTGTTGGATCTCGGGAAACTTTCCTTATCTCTGACTCAAGCTCATTCTGATTCATGCGGAAGATATCTTTCCACCCAGGCTTAAACATCTGCTCACTTTGCTCGAGACTTTCTTGGTATTCCGTTCCTAAAACACCATAATAAAAAACTTGCCTTAGATAGGACATTAATACGTAGCAAAAGAACAAAAATATACTCATGACACCGGACACACTGTTACATGATCAAAAGACACAAAGCAATAACAATAAAATATAAATTGTACATATATATTTTTTCTGCAGACCTTCTGGAAGAACAGGGCCCTCTGCTTCTTCCTGTGGAGATACAGGAATATCCTTCCACCATTCATTTAACCACTCATTGAACATAGTGTTTTTTGTTGCCTGCCTCCATGTGTCCATCATTTCATTCTGCTCCTCCAGAGTAAGTGCAGACGTCACCCATGGTAACATTGATTGAAGGACCTCTGCTCCTGTTGTCCCAATTATACGACCAACGATCTTATCCTGCTCCTCAACAGAAAAGTGTTTGTCGAACAACGGCCACAACTCAAGTTCTTCCCTAAAAACATGTTGGTCCAGAGTAACTCTTATAGATTTGCACATGCCTTGAAGCTTTGTAACAAGCTCATTGCGCTTCCTCGTCCAACTTATACTATGTGCAGATGAACTAAAACTACTTCCAATTTCATCAACATTAGCATCTATCCTTCCCAGGCTATCATGTAACTGATAAAGCTCTGACAGAACTTCAGATATATCATTGAATAGCTTCTCTTCCTGCTTATGGTCAAGGGTGTACGAATGGCTGACATTATGTAGGGTCTCTCTGGATTCTAGAGCTGGAAAAACGATGTCATCCTCAGCATTACTGTGAGCTCTATACAGGCCCCATAACAAACGAAACCTTCCACTGAAGTGGCGAAGGAATGCTTCGTCACAGTCTATAAGCTTTCCAGATTCAACATC
Organism: Iris pallida; assembly: GCA_029216955.1. Lineage (NCBI taxonomy): Eukaryota > Viridiplantae > Streptophyta > Magnoliopsida > Asparagales > Iridaceae > Iris > Iris pallida. The sequence continues at coordinate 2,276,071 of JANAVB010040015.1, read as the reverse complement.
CAAATACTCCAAATCTTTGCGAATTGCTTTATGAAATTTGAATATATTGTCAATAGGCCTCCCAGTATTTCCCACATTAGATGACATAATGTCCGTCTCCCAGAAGAAGAGACTGGACCCAAGGGAAGGAGCAGAAGAATTGTAAGACAATGAATGCAAAGGCTTTGCAGATGCCAGCGTACTACCTAGGTTGCTGCTGCCAACTCCTAACCCAGGAACACAACAAGGTCTACAACATGACAGTTCTTTAACACTTCCTGTTTCTGAACGATCACATCCATTATCATTTCCACATGAACCAGATAAGTGTCCACTTTTAACTGGTCTTTTGCCATTAGCTGAACCTATTAGTGATGGCTGCCCCTTTGTTCTTAGCGAACCAGCACATGCACAGAATCCTTGATTGAGATCTTCTTCTATCCCAATTGCATCTTTGAACGGGCAGCCACCATCTGCCTCTGAAGATAAGCATATGAATTTACCAGAACTGGAAAAATCATTGGTGCGCCCCTTGCATGCCCAACCAGAGAAAAGAGTAACTAGCGCAGAGTCAGATGATGATGCTGCAAAACAGATACAACATACGCTTCATGAATTCGAAAAACATCATATATATCTATAGATTCCAAAGGACGACCCCATACCTGCCATGTGCATATTCTTCAGGAAAGATCGTGCTTCTTCATGACTCAGTTTCGAAACAAACCAAGGCAAAACTCGCTCTAATAATCTTAACGGCATGACACACATACTCCTATACAGAAGTTCCCTTTGAATTGCCAGAGAAAAATGCTTCCTGGCAAGAGGTAGGACCTAAAAGGCAAAGTGAGCAAGAGTTGCTTCTACCCTCAGTTTCAAAGATAACATCAAAGTTCATGTTACTAGTAAGAATATTACCTCAGCCTCCTCGCTATGAAAATGCTTCTGAATGGTATCCATTATTTGATCAGCATGAGAACATAACTTTGAGTAAAATTCTGCAGACGATGAATTGGCTCCTGTACTCTGGATTTCCTCGATTAAGCACCTAAATTTATTAAACTGTCTCTCTTCTTCAGCATGTTCCTGTACAAAGGAGACTTCCCCATCCACTGCTGGAAATATAACTTGATCCTCAGCAATACTGTATCAAAAATAAACACACATTTTCAAATAGACTTTACATCTATATCTGTAACCTCACTTCACTGTTTCTATTACTTACTATAATATACCTATCCAATGCTCTGTTTTTTCCTCGATACTGTTCCAGACTTTTTTTTCATTGGAGATACATTGACATGTAAGTTCACCATAAGAAATTCAAGCAGAGAAAGCCTCATCGTGAGTTCATGGGTGAGAAAATGTAGTCTTCAAATGATATTGTTTTTTGGCCTTAGAAGGTAATTCTCAAGAGAACTATCTAGTTTTCATGTCTTATGTTAAAGTCCCTGCCACTGCACCAAAATCCTGAAGTGTTGGTGAGGGTGGAGGTTAATATTTATCTTATTCAACACTCCCTGGCAGGTCGAAGGCCGATTTTATGAGCCGAGAATTGGATTCACGTAGTAGTATAATTTTTTTTAAATCTGCTTGAAATGAGCACTATAATGGATTCAAACATGTCTGCTCTGATACCATGTTAAACCCCCGCCACTGCACCAAAACTCAGTGGCAGAGACTTTAACATGGTATTTGAGCGAGAACCACGATCTCCTCTTCATATGTTTCTTCTCCCGGTGGTGTTACACAGTTATCATTCTTTTCAGAACTTTTTGTTACTGCCACAGTCGTCTCCCTGTGGCGTAGCACCCTTAATCGTTCTCAGACATCTTCTTTGTCGTTGTCAACATCTTCGGTAACCTCTAACGTCCTTCCAGACGAACTCTGTGAACCTCTATTGACATTTTCTTGGTGACTTCTCTGTCAAACCTAACAAATTTCATTGTCTTTTCTGATATTGAGCGAGTTTTTGACATCTCCAGAAAGTCCATTTTTCGCTTTGTCCATCTCGTCTCCATGTTGGTTGCCTCTATTTCCGCCAAGCTCTCATTCAATTGTGATCAGTTTCACTTCATTACAGCAAGTGCTTGTATTTTCCACTCTCAGCTTGAGGGGGGAGTGTTGATAGTTCAGATATATTTGAATCATTGTTATAACTGAATATGTTAATCTTTTATATATATATATATATATATATATATATATATATATATATAAGATGGAGAGCTCTGCTAGGGTTTTCCCTATGGCGGCTTCTATGCCTCCCCCCCCCCCCGTCCCCCTGATCCCCTCGCGGGGGGGGGGGGGGGGGTGGTTCGGGCGGCGGCTACAAAGGGATCCCCCGAGGCGAGAGGGGGTCGGGCGGCGGCGGCAACAAGGGGACCCCCCCAATCCCGGGGGGGGGGGGGGGGGGGGGGGGGGGGGGGGCGGGGTTCGGGCGGCGGCGGCAACAGGGGGACCCCCCCGTCCGGGGGGAGGGGGTGGGGGTCGGGCGGCGGCGGCCACAGGGGGACCCCCCCCCCCGATCGGGGGGGGGGGGGGGGGTCGGGCGGCGGCGGCAACAGGGGACCCCCGATGGGGGGGGGTCGGGCGGCGGCGGCGGGACCCCTCCAGGCGGGGAGTGTCACCCTCACTTTTCCAAGTTAGGGATAAAATGGTAATTTTCCATTTTATAATATTTTTGGAAATTTTATTTCATGAATATTAATATTTAATGATTATAGGAGTCGGGTTCGAATTTCATCGCATTCCGAGTTAATTCGGGACTCCGGGGAATTTCGACTTGAGTTGTGATTAGCATGTTAATTAGCCATGGCCCACCCAAACTTAACTTTTAGGTTTAGGAGTTTGGACTAATCCCACATGAGTATTTAAGCTTAATTATGATTTTTATTTAATTTTAGCTAACCCACAAAACCAAATTTGGACTTAACTTAGCATAGAAGTTAAGGGAGGAGCAAACTTGTAATTTCAAGTGTCCCAACTCTTCCCTTTATGGCCAGCCACCCCCTCCCCATTTATTTCTTCTTCTCCACTTCAAAATATCACAATTTTCTTCCTCTTCTTCTTCTCCAAGCTTTTCTCAAAAGTTAGAATAGGTTTTCCCTAGAAATTATCTCTAAATAATTCCTTTTTCTCCAATATTCTTCCATAGAACTCTTCCTCTATCCCAAGTAGTGATTCTCCAAGCTTTTGGGAGCAAGAAGTGAAGTGGGTGTGTCCTAAACAATTCGTTGTGTCGGAGCTGTGTCGGAGGACTTTCGAATCGGGAATCCATCTTCCGATAGGTACAACCTATCCTCTAATCTATTCTTTTCATCATGTAATCTAGGTTGGACCATGTAGGATTGATTTCCATAGTTGTGTCCCTATTCGTGTCGAGTTTGAGTCCGTTTGGAGTGTCCTAGGAGAAGTTAGAGTTTGTGACCGTGTCCTTGAGTTTCCCCCAAATTTGGACACTTTTAGGCTAAATTAGATTTGTATCTAAGTGGTTAGGCCCTCTTAAACTTCATTTTTATGTGTGTGTGTGGGTGTGTTCATATGTATGTGTGTGTGTGTGTCCATGTGTGGGAGTGTGTGTGTCCATATATATATATAGATATATATATATATATATATATATATGTGTGTGTGTTAATATATATAGATATAGATTTAAATGTGTGTTAATATATATAGATATATATATATATGTGTGTGTGTGATCATATATATATATATATATATATATGCGTGTGTATTTGTATGTATAGAGAGGGGAGGGAATGAGATTTATATATATGAGAGTTTCGAGAAGGAAATTTATATATTTAGAAGAGATTTAGAGAGGAGTTTAGAAGAGATTTAGAGAGGAGAAGAGGGGAGAAGAGGAGGGCAAGCAACAGCAGCTAGGGGGGGGCCAAGGGGCTGCTGCCCCCCTCCCCCCCCCCCCCCCCCCCCCCCCCCCCCCCCCCCCCCCCCAACACAGCAGCAATAGCTGCTGAAATTTCAGCAGCGGTAGCAGCAGGAACAGCAACTTTAGCAGCAGCAGCAGCTGCATTTCATCCCCCCTTTAGGCCCCCATCTGACCCCCAAAACCCCCACTATATACCTATATATATATACACATATATATACCCCTATATGTTAGCTATATATATACCTATTTAGAAGAGATTTAGAGAGGAGTTTAGAAGAGATTTAGAGAGGAGAATAGGAGGGATTTAGAGAGGAGAAGAGGGGAGAAGAGGAGGGCAAGCAACAGCAGCTAGGGGGGGGCCAAGGGGCTGCTGCCCCCCCCCCCCCCCCCCCCCCCCCCCCCCCCCCCCCCCCCCCCCCCCCCCCCCCCCCCCCAAAACACAGCAGCAATAGCTGCTGAAATTTCAGCAGCAGCAGCAGCAGGAACAACAACTTTAGCAGCAGCAGCAGCTGCATTTCATCCCCCCTTTAGGCCCCCATTTGACCCCCAAAACCCCCACTATATACCTATATATATATACATATATATACCCCTATATGTTAGCTATATATATACCTATTTAGCCCACAAAACTAACCCCTAAAACTAGTCCTAAGAGAGTGTGAAAAGAGAGAGTTGAGTGAGTGAGTAAATGGTTGAATTAGATTTGGTGAAGGGGTGATTTTGAGTTCCGTGTTTCGGAACGCGTCGAAACTTGGAGGGGACTTAGCAAATGTGAAATAGAGTTTACGAGTAGGCTCCTAGGTGAAAATCGGGGTTGCGTGTGGGATTAGGAGAGTGGTATCGCACCGTACCATCGAGTATCTTGAGATATTCAAGATAACGGGTAAACGGGCGATACGGACCGTAAGATGGACTGGATGTCCACTTACCCTAGAGAACTTGGTAGGTAATGGTTGTATAGGCTAGTACCCTACTACCCTAGGAAATCCGGAGTGAAATTCCTAAGGGAAGGCCACTTGGCGTCGAGTTAGAATGGTTTAAGGGTAAGTGTATTAAAGGGGTAATCGGGTAAATTCAAAATACGGGGTTCGGGTATTCGGATTGACTTGAAACTTGGGTGGCTTGTTGGATACACCCTACAAATGTCATATTTGAACCGATTTTGGCTCGGTTGACCCAGAGTTGACTTTTTACCCAAAAGTCAACCGTGAGTCAATACTTTGTCTAGATTTGACCAAATCCAAACTAGAGTTGACCAGTTGACCAAAAGTCAACTGTTGGTCAACATTTGACCAGTTTGACCTAGGGTTGACCTAGAGTTGACCGGGGTTGACCAGTTGACCAAAAGTCAACTATAGGCCAACTCTTGACCCCGTTTGATTTGCTTTGACTTGTTTTGTCTTGCGATGACTGGTATGACCTAGGGTTGACTTGGTCTGACTTAGATTGACTTGATATAACTTGATTTGACCTAGATTGACTTGACATGACTTAGTGTGACTCAGTGAGACCTAGTTTGACCTAGATTTCATATCATTCATTGTGAATCATTCTTAACTTTGTTAAACCTAAATTAACATGCGATATCTCATCTTTAGGTCTCTGATTTCCACTCTGAGCATTGATATACCCTACAGCTCAGGACAGCAGGTGAGAACATTCACTGATAGTTTTCATTGTCTTGATATCTGCTATATCCGATTCAGTTGTAGTGTCTTACTCGATTCCAGTCACGATAGTTCACGGACTAGTATACGTTGGATCATGACATGAGATGTTGTTCCTGGATTTTCTTGGTATATATGTACATTTCCTGTCTTGTTTCCTGTACTTGTATAGACACCGATTCCTGAGAGGGAGTAGCTATCCTCTTAGGGAATCCCGTGTCATTACGTGTCATGTCCAGGTCCATCATACTACTCGGGGATGGAGAATTATTAGGGGTTATGTGATCAAAGCCCCATGTCACTATTTTGCTTGCGCCACTCTCACCTCACGTAGGGTGTAGCAGATACCTCCATGTCCATGTTATCCAGGTTGGCCGGCATGACTTTCCGTTGAGGTCACCGCGGATTGCCGGACCAAGTGGATAACCCTACCATGTTTCCCTTGCCGATCACATAACGCTCTAATAATTCAAGGCACATTTTATATTTACTTATCTTATCATATATCCTGTTCTGTTCTACATTCAATACTTTCTCACCATGCTATAATATTCAGTTACTCATATGTTCTACATGCCTTATATTGTACCTTGTTTGGAGACTAAGTTCTGCTCGAAAGAAGGGTTACAATTCCGGTCCTTGTTTGGTTTAAGGGTTGTAGCTCAGCTTCCGAACGGTTCCTAAGTCTTCATATATCTTTGTCTTGTAGTTCATTATACTGTCTCTTATAGAATTTGTCAATTCACATGGAACTGCTGTTAGTGCTTGTACTTGCTCATTTTCCTGACAGGATACCGTTATGATATATTACAGATGACTCTGAGGCGGACTGCTCGACCTATTATGGGCTCGAGCTAGATGGAGTAGTCCAGGACCGTGGCCTTATAATAGAGCCACTAGACTTTGTACTCCCAGAGTAGTGTAGCTTAGCTAGGTTTGACTGGACTGCGATCCTGCTAGCATTATCAGACTGTAGCTTCTATGTTATATTTTGAGACCCTGTGATGTTGTATATATATCTGGGCTTGTGTTGGATCTTGGACTTATTCCCTTTTCATCTATCATATGTTTCCTTCTGTGCTATCTACCTTAGTTTTATTCTGTGATTGAGACTGTATTGCTATGTCACCTCCACTCGGAGTGTATATACTGTACAGGTACCTTTATACTGTTAGTCGTAGTATTTACAGACCTTATATACAGCGTTCTACCGCCGATACTGCGGCGTAGGCTGGACGTACCCACGTGCTCGTGCCCCTCATAAGGGTGCGGGTCGTGACAGGGAGGGGTCGGGCGGAGGCGGCGGCGGGACCCCCCCCCAGGCGGGGAGGGGTCGGGGGGCGGGCGGATGCAGGGGGACCCCCCCGGGCGGGGGGGGGGGGGGTCGGGTGGCACGGGAGGTTCCTCCTCCGGCGGAACGGCTTCAGTGTTCGAGTTCGGGTCCGGGGGGACAACACTGGTGATGCAGGCTGGCAGACGGTGACGAGACGACGGGCTGGAGGACGACGAGGGGCTCAGACCCAAGTATCGGGACGGGCGGGGCCAGAAAATTACGGGAATCGATCTTCGATCGGCACAGTGGATCCCCGTCGACGTGAGGGAGGTACGGTGCGCACTGTTTCGGGTTGGAGGCCAAAGGCGACGGCGGCAGAGAAGGCTAAGGGTATTGCTACTGATACCGGCAGGACATGCCCGGACCCTGCGAACCTCCCGACCAGGACGCATCCTGAGGAGCAGAGGCCTCGGTCATTGAAGGAGGTCTGCACGCCAGTGGTTACGAAAAGTCCGATGTCGATGGAGTTTGTCTCACCGATGTCGGTTGGAGGAGGGCTTCGGGCGTATTTTCCCGTCGAAGAAATAGCGGTGGTTTCAGAATTCTGGAAGAATACTCTGGTGTTGTATGTGTTAGGGAACAAGCCGTTCTATGGCCAAATTCGGGGTTATACGGAGCGTGTCTGGAGACCCACGGGTAGCATGGAATTCTTCTCTCGGGAGAACGGGTTCTATTATGTCAAATTTGGACTAGCGGAAGATGTGTCCAGGATCCTGCAGGGAGAACCTTGGTCATTTGATGGGAGACTCATTATATTGAAGGAGTGGACGCCGGAGCTGAGGTGTGAGAAGGAGGTGCTGAACGCTATTCCCATCTGGATCCGATTCCCAGATTTCCCTGTAAAGTGTTGGAGCATCCCGTTTCTCATGAGACTTGCCAGCCTTGTGGGGAAGCCGATCAAAGCAGATGAGGCCACAGCTTTTCGCACCAGACTGATGTATGCCAGAGTCTTCGTGGAGATCAAGGCGGGCTCGGAGCTACCGAGTATGCTTGAGTATCAGGTACCGTCTGGGGAGGTTCTGACACAGGCGGTGGAGTATGACTGGGTCCCTCCCGTGTGTTCTTACTGCGAGTGCTTTGGGCACACTACTAGTGCGTGCAAATACAAGGGGAAGGAGACCGCCAGGCCACAGGCGGCTCAGACGGAGGCACCTGGGAAGGAGACGGCCCCCAGTCACTTGCCTGGGGAGACGGCGCCAGACAGACATATGGAGGAGGACACAGTGATGGAGGTCGATAGGAGGCTGGAGTCAGGATCACCGCAGAGACAGGAGAGCACGCAGGGTGCACTGGTCCCATTCAGGCCACAGAGGACCATGGTGACCAGGGGTCAGGGCCGGCCCTGAGTTAATGGGGGCCCTAGGCAAATTTTTTAAAATGGGGCCCACATATAATATAAAAAAATTGAACTAAAAAATGATAAAGCCAAGGCTAGAACCTAGGACCTCTTGTGTACAAGTATAACAAACTACCACTACACCACAAATATTTTGTGATAAAGGAGGATCATATTATATATTAGTTATATTTTCAATATAAGATTACTAATATATATATATACATTTAAATTAATTTTTTTGGGCCCCCAAATTTTATGGGGCCCTGGACGGTCGCCCTGGCCGCCCTGGGCCAGGGCCGGCCCTGCCAGGGGTATGAGCGCGGCTGATAGTGGTCAGATGGTGATGGAGGCCTCCCCGGCGATCATGGTTTACAGCAACAGAAAAAGACACGCTCCGGCCACACGGGAGGATATCCCTCAGGCGAGAGATATGGATGACCAGACTGAAGACAATCCTGACTGGGCACTTACTCTTAGCAGGATTCAGGCCCATCTTGCTCCTTCCTCCATGGTAGATGCAGTCATTGATCAGGCGGATGAGACACTTCCCTCGAGTGTCGATCCAGACGAGTTCCAGGGGGATCCCTCGTCTATTAATTAGATGTCGGTCCTAGCATGGAACATTAGGGGGGGTGTTCCATTGGACGATGGAGGGAGATTGGAGGGATTCTGATGAGAGAGTCGTGTGACATTGCTATCATGCTGGAGACGAAGATTAGAGGGGCCGCTATGCTCTCGCGTAGGACTCCGGCAAACTGGGATCACATTCACAACTTAGATCTTTGCGGTATGGCAAGGATCTGGGTTAGGTGGAACCAAGGTAGCTGGGAGGGGGTGCAGATCCATAAATCAGAACAACTCATCGACGTTACTTTCGAGAACAAAGGTGGGTTCCGATTCATCTTGGGTGTTGTATATGGGCACAATGACCGGAGACTCCGGGAGGCTTTGTGGGAGGACATTGTGCATCTGGGTCTTATGGCGGACAGCATGCATCTCCCTCTGCTCATCATGGGGGACTTCAATGCTATGCTGCTTCGTCAAGAGAAGGTGGGAGGTCGTCCTGTTCCGGACTCGATCTTATATGACTTCCAGAGGTGTCTGCTTATGTCAGGGATGCGGGGGCTGGAGCGAGCTGGACATATTTGGACCTGGCACAACAAGGCTACACATAATCGGATTGCTTGTCAGTTGGATCGGGCCTTGGAAAATAGTAAGTGGTTCAGGTGCTTTCCGAACTCGGTGGCAGAAGGTCTTGCGGCGGGTACTAGCGACCATTCTCCTATCCGGGTTGGCCTCTGTGAGAGATCCACTTTGAGGGCGAGGCCGTTTCGGTATAACAACAGCTGGTACAGGCGACTGGATATGAGGAGGTGGTTACGGGAGAGATGCAGCACTTCCGGGATGGCACGGCTCAGTTCCGCATGGTTCACAAATTCAAGCAGCTCAAGCGGGCTCTCAGGGGTTGGGTGAAGACGAGACCGCGGACTTCTCTGGCGGATAAGGAAGCCGAGCTTCGGGACACTCAGGTGGCTCTCCAAGCTGACATTCAGAACGAGGAGCTGGCGGCTAAGGAGAAGATCCTGATTGAGGAGGTCAGCATCATGAGACTGCAGGAGGAGATTAGTGCGGCACATAGGGCTAAATGTACCTGGCTCAAAGATGGAGATCGCTGCACCAAATTCTTCTACGATGTGATCCGCACCCGTCAGCACCGGAACAGCATCCCTAGACTTCTGAATGCCGAGGGACGTCTTGTAGGGGACCCGGTGGAGATTCAGGAGGAGGCCGTCAGATTCTACACTGACTTATATCAGCAGACGGATTACACTAGCACGTTCCCAGTCCTTGTCACGAAGAGACTGGTGTCCCCCCATGGGAACAGCCTGCTTTTGGCACCTGTGAGGATGGAGGAGGTGGAAGACATTGTGATGAAGGCTAATCCCAACAAAGCTCCCGGGCCTGATGGCTTCTCTTCAGGGTTCTTTAAGCGACACTGGGGTGTGCTTAAGGCCCCTGTTCTGGCGGCGGTACAGGAGTTCTTTGCGGAGGGCAGGCTTCTGAAGGAGATAAACCACACCTTCTTGACGCTGGTTCCTAAGAAGGAGGGAGCGACCTCACTTGCAGATTTTCGGCCTATTGCTTGCTGTAATTTTTTTATAAGATTATCACTCATCTTATGTGCAGGCGTATGGAGGGGATTATGCAGGGATTGGTGTCCCAGAATGAGGCAGCGTTCATCAAGGGTCGGTCGATAGCGGAGCACAGCCTGCTAGCTCATGAGATGGTGAGGGAGTTCAGCAAACATGGGAGGATGAAGGCTTGTGTGAAGCTTGACCTCCGGAAAGCTTATGATACGGTCAACAGGGACTTCCTGTGTCACTTGATGCTTGCCATGGGATTCGACGAGAGGTGGGTTGCGAGGGTGAGGGAGTGCATTTGCTCCCCTACTTTCTCAGTACTCATCCAGGGCACGCCGCATGGCTACTTCAGGAGCAACAGGGGGTTGAGGCAGGGTGACCCCCTCTCCACGTATTTATTTACCTTGGTGATGGAGTACTTTACATGCATGATGGATACGGCGGTGCATAGCAAGATGATAGTCCCCTTTTCCGGTTGGTGAGTCCGGTTGTCTCCCATTTGATCTATGCTGACGACTTATTGGTGCTACTCCAGCCTTCCATGCGGAAAATGAGAGCGCTCTCTGACATTATGGAGGAGTTCGGGCGGCTATCTGGGCTCCAGTTAAACAGGGAGAAAAGCAGAGTCTACTTCAGCTCCCGGTGTACACAGCAGGAGGAGAGAGCCTTCGCCTTGGGAGTGGACAGAGGCGAGCTCCCAGTGAAATACCTGGGGTTCCCGCTGACGGTCAACTATGCCAGAGAGCAGGATTGTCACAGCTTGGTGAATTTTGCTCAGAGGAGAGTGGAAGGCTGGCAAGCTGCGGGTTTATCATTTGGCGACGGATTGAGTTGGTGCGTTCGGTTATTGCGGACATCACGATGTTCTGGCTCCAGTCTATCCAGATCCCTACGGCTACTATTCGAAAAGTGGAGGCCATCTGTGCTGACTTCATCTGGAGGGGAGGGATGCATGCGATCTCCTGGGACCAGCTATGTCGGCCTCGGGAGGAAGGAGGAGTGGGGTTGCGGCCTCTTCATGCGGTCAGGAAGGCAGCTTGTGTGAAGATGGCCTGGAGATTCATCAAGGGGGGTCGCTCTGGGCGGAATGGATGGCGAACAGATACTTAAGGAGGACTAACTTCTGGGCCTGCAGGATAGACAACAATTTCTCGGTCACGTTTAAGGCCATTCTGAGGTGTCGACCGGTGCTTCGGACCGCTATTTGCAGGAGCATGAAAGATGGGACGACTACCGACCTCTAGCTAGACCCTTGGTTGGGTTTCAGATTCTTGCTCGAGATATTGGGAGGTCAGCTGGACAGAGAAGCGGGCAGGGGGGACTCACATGCAGTCGGATCATCATAGATGGAGTTTGGAGGCCAGAAGGATATCCATATACTGCTCAGCTTGCCGAGGAGATTCGCCTTATTACTATTGACGCTAGCCAGCATGGAGATTCCTGGAGCTGGGCCGGCCCAGGTACGGAGGGCGGGTCAGGTCTATTCTGCTTTCGTAGCTGCTACGACTTGGTTCGGACCCACCACGACCGGGCTGAGGAGGTGGACTTCATTTGGGGCAAGGGGGTTGCCCGAAAAATGCAACTATGTGCATACCGACTTCTTCGGGGTAGACTGATGACGAGAGACAGACTCCTCAGGTTTGGGATGCAGATTCCGGATGCCAAATGTGTGCTATTTAATGGGAAGGACGAATCTATGGGACATCTCTTCTTTGTATGCCCGGTGTCCTGGCACATTTGGACTGAGCAGTGCGCGCAGCTGAGAGGAGGAGTTGGCGTGGATAGAGACATCCGGAACATTCTCAGCTGGATCCGAGATCACAGAGGCTGGGATCTAGGGTGGGCCCGAAGAGCCAGAGTTCGTCTCGCCGCGTCCGTTTGGCACATCTGGAAGGAGCGGAACAGACGTATTTTCGAGGGCTTGACTACCCCCCATTAGAATTCTACATAACATAGAATTCGATGTATCAGTAATGGTCCCATAATATTATAATTTGGGGCATGGAAAGTTGTGTTATTTATGTACTGTAAAACCTTTTCCGCTATATGCGAGGAATAAATTCACCCTTATTCCAATATATACAATATATATATATTTGGAAAAAGGGTAAATTTTATTCCACTATCATCGCAATAGGTTACAACATAGAGATACAGTTCCAACTCAGGGGGACATTACTAGTACATCCGACTCAATGTTATGAAGGATGCCCACTGGTGTAGTGGACAGCCCCTCATAAATGCGCCGGTTCCTCTCCTTCCAGACATGCCAAACAGATGCAGCAAGTCTCAATCTAGCACATCTGGCCCAGCTCTGCTCCTGGCCCCTGCAATCACCAATCCACTTAAGGATTTCTCTGAAGTCCCGCTCCCTTCCAACCCCTCCCAAGTGTCTCCGGCTCTGCTCCGCCCAGATGCTCCATGCCACGTGGCACTGAAAGAACAGATGCCCAATGGATTCATTCTCTGTCTCACACAAAACACACTTAGGGTCAGGGACAGGGACCCCGAACCGAAGTAGTCGATCCCTAGTGAGTAACTGAATATGTTAATCTTATATATATATATATAAGATTAACATATTCAGTTATAACAATGATTCATTTTTTTTTCTTATATATAACAATGATTCATATATATATATATATATATATATATATATATATATATATATATATATTTTATATATATATATATATATATATATATGAGGGGGGGGGGGTGTTGATAGTTCAGAAATATTTGAATCATTGTTATAACTGAATATGTTAATCTTATATATATATATATATATATATATATATATATATATGGTATGTCCAATGGGGCCCGCTCGGGACCATAGCACAGCCACCCCCCCAGCCATCCCGAGCGGGTGAGGGCTCGAACCCGAGACCACCCCTCAAGGAGCCCCCCGTCCTCCCATTAGGCTAGGACCCCGGACATTATATATATATATATATATATATATATATATATATATATAGGAAGCGGATCAAAAGCCCCCTTTAGAAAACCTCCTAAAAACTCCCCTCACTCTAATCCGTAATTTAATGTTAATATTAATGTTAATATTAACATTAAATACTAAAATTAACATTAACATTAAAATTAATATTAACATTAACATTAACATTAATATTAACATTAACATTAACATTAATATAAAAAAATAAAAAAAATTAATATTAACATTAACATTAATATTAACATTACGAATTAGAGTGAGGGGGGTTTTTAGGGGGTTTTCTAAGGGGGACTTTTGATCCGCTCCCATATATATATATATATATATATATATATATATATATATATATATATATATATAAAGTGAGTTCCACAATTGTATATAATATTTTAGCAGAACAAAATGTCATGGGTCTGAATATCCCCTTCCACCAATTAAATTGTTTATATTGCCTAACTTTCCTCGTACAATACTCCTTTTGTTGGACATTAGCTCAAGTGAATGCAGGCTCATCCATGTGCGGGTACAACCCAGGTTCTTGTAGTCCCTACTCGCACGTGACAAACGGTACTAAGGTGCTTCATACAAAATGTTTGACCATTTCCTATAAGCTCGAGCTTCTGGAAACATTGGTTAACTAACATCTTACATGAAATATATTTAATATTCATATTTATAATGTATGTGTTTGTTTGTTTGTAAAAATAAGCCACCTAAGCAAGGGGTTATGTAGTTTTTTTTGTGTGTGTATGTGTGCCTATACGTTTTATATCCTAGGAATGGCAACAATCGTATCAAGACAAAAGGAACCACTGTAAACTAATCATGAAGTACATACCTATGAAAGATGCATACATCAGCAACAAACTGCAATCTCGCATTAAATGCTGACAAATCAGAGAAGTCCCCAGAATGTTGTATCTTTCTAGCCTCCTCTGCAATATTGCTCAACTCATTTTTTATAGCATTATGCCAGTATAATATTTCATCTATTGGATGCAACCCAGGAAGATCAACATCACATTCTCCTTCACAATGCTTTCTCTTCCCAATTCTTGAATGTTCACATGCACAAACCTGCTTTGCAGATTGATTAACAGACTGGCCAGAGCCAATATCAAGATTCCTCTCTAGATGGACATCCTCACAGTTACTTTGTCCCACCTTCCGCCTGGAGTTTCCTTCCATCCAGGTGAATATAACCTATAGATTTTATAGAACTTTTAATAAAGCTTGCTTGGAGAGGTTGAACGAAAATGTTTATATGCTGAAAAAGGAACTTTACTTGTTGAAGAAGTTCCTCTTCTGGAACTATCTTGCACATGGATTTTCTCATGTCCTGATATTCGCCAGGAGAAATACAAGATGAGAGCCAAGGAAGAAACTTTGCCATCATGTTCACAGGGATGCTACACAAAAATTGCCAAACCAAATCAGCCTGCTCTTCAAATGAAAACTTTTCAATAAGCAAAGGGAAGACCTGCACAAAAACACCCCAAAATTTGAGAAACATTTCAATTTTGTTGCAAATGTGAAGTGTGATTTGAAATAGTATAAGCACACAAAAGGCATTGTTAAACACAAGAAACAGATAAATCTTACAAGGATCTGAAAGAAAATCTAAGCTGCACAAGAAAAGGAAAAAAAACTGTTATTATTCTAAAGACAAACATACGACCATAATGGCAGAAAAATGGTCTGCAGCCGGAAAGAAAAGGACCCTCTTTGAACAACGTGACAAACCATATCTTCGTTGGATAACTAAACCTAGAGAACCTTATACTGCAAGGTTCCGGAGGATAGGAAAATACATATGGAAAAATGAGAGCTTAAAGTAGTGAGCTTCTAGCTGCCAAATTGTCACTGAACCGTTATATTGCATGTTTCAGGATGATAGATATCAACTAAGAAACGGTTAACTTAAGCTACTATAACGGGAACTGTAAATAGCCTTTAAATAATTCAAAAAATTCAAAGGATTGTATCAACTTTGTATGAGCTAATGGACTTATATTGCACTGTATGGAACTTGTAGTACAGTGCATACCCCTCTATTACTGATGTGAACTAATATGATAGCACGTATAAAGGAAGCTTCTTATTTCTGCAAACATTGATGTCATTAATAACTTCAGAGGAACTTATTATAACTCTCTGATTCTTGATTATTTCCTAGTATTTACATTGTCAACACTTCTTGGAACCTTGTCTCTTCATTCTCTCTCTGCCGTATGTTTACATACTACAAAACAATTCAGCTGTATGTTATAGGCTTACAGATTCTTAACCCGGCTAACTACTAATGATCCCCTTTCTCCAAATAATCACTTCAACCGCCATTTGTATTCTACCTTAAACCTCACTCTATGTTATGGACTATTAATATTCCCAACGACATTGATTCAATATGGGTGTACAAATATCAAACAAGAAGAACAGTTGAAAATAAGCCCTTCTGTAAGAATTATATTCGGTATGAGTTTCTTCTTAATATGTATCAAGATCTCAAAATTTTGTTTCAAATTCCTAATAAATCGATGATTACAACAATATTCAAGTGTACCAAATGTCAGCTACAGTCAACATACACCTTTGGGCCAATGATTTAAAAGTTAGAATAATTGACGCTGCACAATGTTTTGGTAGCCATCTCTATTGTGTTTCAAATTATAAAAGGTACTTGTGCTGCATGTTATATCCACAAGATCCCTCTCAAGTTCACACTTTGTTAACATAAACTCCTCAGATAGTTTAACTGACATCCTAACTCGACATACCCATCTTTTGATGTGTTTGAGTAATGGAGTTATAACAGTACCAAACCATCTTGTTCAATTCTTTCAAATTTTATAGCATATTGTTAAAGGACGTAGGTGGGAAAGAAATTTAAATGCTTCCCTCAATTATTTGAAAGGATTCATATGAACTTTCTGTTGCACTTGATTTTGTTTCCATATATACAGTTGTGTATTTCAACTTTATTTGGACTTTGAGGAAACAGGATAGCTGTTTACCACATATGGTTTAAAGCTTAACAATTGATCTGGAAGAAGTCGCATCATCCTTGACCCCCTTGATTACTATGCCGTAGTTCAACCCTATTTGAACCACTAGGTGATTCATTTTGATAGCAATAATTTTGAGAATCTTGAATAGCCTTTAATCTCTTGGATAGCATGTGAGCTCCATGTTACAAGTCAGAATTTGAATTCAAGTTATATTTCAAACCTTGCCAACTATGGATAACTTGAATACAAGGTAATCTACAGCTGATAGCTTCCAAGTTCCAACAGTTTTAGTCTTCAGAGTCGATCTTTGTCTAGTCTAGCTTCTCTCTTTTTCCACCAAATAGTCTCCTCTATTGTTATATTGCAGCAATACCACCCCAGCTCAGCTTTCAATTTATTGAATCAATTTCCATCAACCTTAACATGTAACAGTTGGTGATACTTAAAACAGTCTATTAGTTGATGCGGATTTGTTCGTTAAGATAATCAGTCCATTTAGAGCTATCAAAAGAATGATCTCATGTAATAATTAAAAGGAAAATAAACTTCGTTCCTAGCCATATACTGAACATAGCACCACATTTAGTCTAGGTACACGATCTACAGAAGCAAGTTATTGTACTTTGTAGTTAGTACCTGTTCCTCTTCTTTAGACATGTGCTGGCTAAGAGATGTCTGGATGGCTCCTGTGCATGAAGCTAGTTCTCTTCTAAAACTATCATCATTTTGCACACTTGAACTCAACAAGTCAAACAATTGATCAAAAAGAGCACTTTCCCCTTTATGCTCAAGAGAATATGTATGTGCCACATTCTTGACCCTTACGTCAAGGGCTGGAAATATGACCTGTGTTTTGGAGAAAAATAAATGATCATGAAATCCAGATTTTCAATATATGCAAACAATATAAAATCTTTGACCAACTATTCATTTTGCAAATAGAAATAGCGAAAATAACAGTCATGAACTACTAATATTTCCATCCATACCAGGTTTAAGTTTCTTACATTAATCAAGGTCCGCACTATCGGTATCGGAATCGGACCCTTCCTATGAGTATATGGACCGGCGGTATCGGCAATATCTGCAGTTTCGAATTAGAGTAACGGATTCTTTGGTATCGGAAAAAAAATTATTATTAATAATTAATTTAAATTTTGAAGGAAATTTATTTTACACATTTAGGCATAATTTTAAGTATTTCCTATATTGTTTCTTAGTAGTTTTGAAATTGAATGAAACAGTCGCCACCCTTGCTGATTGGTTTACATATGATATATAAGTTTTCTTCTTTTACATGCTTTTACACACTTGTTGATTGGTCTTTTCGTTCAATTTTTTTTCCTGCCAAACTGACTGAAAAATTGACCCCCAATGTCGGTGTAAGTCAATATGAGTATCGGTCGGTATAGGATCGGGATATGCCAAACCATATCGGTATCGGTTGTATCAGATTTGTATCGGTCGATACCGCAAAGTATGATATTAATCAGGAATATAATTTACGACAGATGGATAATTATATTTACTTTTAATAAAAAAAAGGCTAATTTACTCTAAATATCCTGAACTTTGCATGGGTTCACTTAAATACCATGAACTTAGATTTTATTCAAATTGCTCCTTTGAACTTTACTTATATTATCAATTCCTTGATGTGGTTAACGTAATGGACAAGACCCTATTACTCTGAGCCCAACAAAATGGATTAATCTTAAGCCAAAAATTGATCTATTTTGTGATTGAAGGATAAAAGTAAAAAAAAAAAAAAAAAAAAAATTCTAGAAATTTACAAGTAATTTTTTTTTAATTTTGACATGAACACATTTCTAAAACATGAATGTAAAGCAAGATCAGAACTCATTTCAAATTAACTAAAGAAGCCAACACCTAAAGAAAATCCCCCTTTCGTTTCTATAAAGATATGTTCTTCTTCTATGTTGCATGAATATGGACAATAAAACGGGTAAGGACACCATACCGACACGAGGTATGGACACTTTACATATAGGTACAATGTAGTCACCTATATGCACGAATACGAACACAGATAACTGACAATTTACGTGAACGTACACCATTTTCAAATGTTCGTTCAACATAAGTGTTCTTTAATTGGGGAAGTTGGAGTGGCAACATTGGGTAGGCAGGGGGAAAGGGTCACTAGTTAGATTTAGGTTAGGTTAGGGTTATGAAGGTGGGTGAGGTTGAAGATGAGGGTAAAAAGGTCCATAAAAGAGCATATGTTGGTCATGTGAGATGGCTTTAGACAAGGGTTAATGGAAGGTACCTAAGTAATAACTACTAGAAAGTTAAGGGGGCAATGTGAACAAAAACAAATCAAGGTATTTAAGTGCACAAAGGCAAAAGTTCAGGGTACCTCAGTGTAAATTAGCCTAATAAGAACATAGACCTTACATTCTACTTAGTAACACAACAACAAAAACATGCCAAAGGACACATTTATGTGATGAAATACTCTAAAAATTTAGAATCCAAGGAAACCTTGCAAACACCTAAGGCTGTGTTCAGTTTGGTAGAAACTAGAAAGCGAGGGAAAGAAAAGGAAAAGGAAACCCTACCATGTAGAGAGGTGATGATATTTGTATAAGATTTCGTTTGCTTTTCCTCACTTTCTTAGCAACCAAACATAGCCTATATCAACTATCAACATGTTTATACATTCAATACACAAGCACAAATCAGTATATAAGAACAAAGGAAAAGGTAAGGAAGAACATAAAATTGCAACCAAGACCACATAAACATGGAACTTCTGAACCGTACTCCACAACAAACTATTGTCCTAACAATGCCTCCAAAACAAGAATGTTCATATAATGATACAACCTGAATCAAAGCATTGATCGGCATTTTATGTCTTCCTTGGAAACTGTCCAATTCATATTTGAATTCCCTGCCATGAAACTATCTCCAACCTACTAAAAAATACATCCATTGGTCTGGTTTATTTTCCCATCGGTTAATAGCCTTCATGAGAATGAGGTGAAGGAGATTCTCACTTCAAATATGGTAAAGAGGATTTCGGAGATAAATGAAATTACAAATATTCCTTCAAGCTCATGAAATTACAAATATTCCTTCGAGTTCAGGTAATGAGAATTTCAGGAAAGAAGAAAATTCTTAACGTGTCATTATTTTAGTTTTCTGGAAGAATATATTGAGGGTTCTAAACTTCTAATTGGCATCTTTGCCAAGTAATCAAGGAAGCATAAAAACCCTACAAAAGCATACCTTCTCCCAAAGAGTTACTCCCAATGGGCCATTGAAAGAGAGTACTCATTAATGATAAGGAAAGCTTGACAGTGTTCAAGTATGAAATTAATTAGACAAAGGAGATGAAAAGTGTAAGATTCCGTATAGCAGATCGTGGATACAGAGCGGCTGGAGATGTTGTACGCTCGTAGCAGATAGCTGATATTTGCAGATATAACAGATGATATATGGCCAGCCATATAGGGTTAAAATTCAGTTCATATACTCTCTTTATGATAAAGAATCCGATAACCTATTACAAATTCTCGAAAAAAAAACTTCCAAAATATAATATCATAACTTATAGACAAGTCCAAATAAAAAATATGATAACAAATGGTCAAATCATTACCATTTCATTTGATAATCCTTTTGTTAACTTTCTCATGTGATCTCTAAAATATTGTTTTTGGTTTTCCTTTTTTGTAAGAACCTAGAAATCTCTACATACGATTCTACTACACCACCACACCTGATTCTACCATTGGATTCTTCAGGGGAAGCTCCTCATGATGTCAGATTCAAATCCCAAAATACAAATTTTGTATTAAACGTATATATACAATTTAATACTTTCTCATCATGTTAACTTTCTTGGTTATATTATTGCAAATCTACTTGTTTATCCCACCTACACATTTTTTTAAACTTCGGGGTGATAATGAATTGGCCAATAGCTGATATTTCCCCACTATATTGTGATAGTGATCGGCAAATCGGTCGGTATAGCCGATTTTTTGCCTCGATATCATGATATAGATCAACATAGCAGCCACTATTTCCTTGTACCGCTATTCAGTAGCGTAGAGTTACTGTAAAAGCTAAATGGCCAGAAATGTTATAGTAGCTGCTATTGCAGCAATATAGGTTGCTTCTGCAACGAATTATGAAAGCTCAACTTGCCTTTTATAGTCGTTATATCCAGGAAATGGAAAAAAGTCGAGTTTCTTTCTCAGAATGCCTGATGCTAGTAGAAGCATGACAAAGTCCGGGATAGTGGAATCAATAATTTCCTCTGTTGCCATCACCATGTGTACTTTTGTCAGTTTTAAGGCCCAGCTAAAATTCCATTCAACTAACAGGCCAGTCGGTCTCAGCAGGTGATGAATGTCGAACAATGACCCATCTGGTTCCTAAAATGCTGGATGTATTCGACCCAACAGTGAATTCCTAGGTTATGACAATATACAGCCTTCTTCGATTATGAAGCATTTTAAGAAGCGTTCTTCTGCAATTCGATTCAACTTACGAAGCAGCCTAAATTAGCAACAAATCAATGCCGCCGACCTAATTTTCTCTACTTGTGATCATATAACACTTTTCCTATTTGCTGATTCAATTGTGAACCAGATTTCCAACACTCTAGGGACTCAAATTTATTGACTGCTACATTCAAATAAAACCCTAACAAGCTAAAAAGAAGGGAAAGATGCAATACCGCATCCTCGGCATCGCAATGGTGCTTGTAGATGGCGCAGAGGAACCGGCACCGGTCCGCGAGCGACCGCACGTCCCCCCTCCGGTCGTTGGCGAAGGCGACGGCCGCCCGGTGGAGCCGCTCGAGCTCCGTCCGGATCGCCTTCTGGAAGAACAGGAAGATCAGTATCGGCGATTCCTCCGCCGACGATAGGTTCTTGTTAGAAACCCCTCCAGTGGCGGCACCACCGGTCGCCGCCGCTGACGACGAGGATGGAATCAGCGCCGGAGTCGCCATAGACACGGTTGTCCGAAGAAAAATTAGGGTTAGGGTTTCGAAAACCCTAGAATTCTAAGAGGGAGAAGGGGGGAGAAGAGGGAGGAGGAGAGCCTTTCTTTGCCCACTGCCGGTGATAAGAGGAAGGAGCGCAAGTCTTTATAGGGAGACACGTGGGCGCCAGTAAGACGATAAGGGCATATTTGGCATTTCAGTTTGACACGTAGGACATAATGACAGTTTTGCCCCTGTTTGTGAGGATGCGACAAAGGTGGTTAATGAGTCGGATGCATCATTTCGGTGTGTCGAGCAGCCGACACGGACCACTTGTTGTTATAGTTTGACTATTCCGACCGATCAGTTTCTTATTAAATATAATCCAATGATATTAATCCAATGATAATTTCTGCTAGGTCTAACTGAAAATTCATTAATCGACCAAGAATATTTGTTTGTAAGCCGGACTAATTTATACAAGGTTACATTTACATGGGCTGATGGTCACAAAGACACAATTCAACTGCGAGCCGCCACGGCCAGGCACGGGCTGCCCGCGCGCTTGGGACCTCCTGACACGAGTCCAGTCATGCCTTGCCCGCCGGTGGGGCCCACATGGGGTTACGCGGGACACGGGGAGAGGCTGCATCAAATTCTTGGTACTTCCAGAGAGAACCTCTGTTCTTTTCTGTTAGGTACCTCTAATTTCCCAAAAAATGATGTAGATCCGTGACTTTCCAACCCAATGTTCAGTAGTAGCACACAAACAACAATAAAGAAAATATTCCATATTTTTGTATTATATTATTTGAATACTTTTTTAAGGTTTTTTTTAGGGGCACCTCATTTTCTACTAGGGGATAACCCAAAATTTTTTTGAAAAATTTACAAGTTTGCCATTGTGTTTTTTTACTAGGGGGGCAGCCCAAAAAAAAGTATAAAATCCAACTCCATTTTATTTCATCTCTCTCTTTCTTCTTTTCCTACTTCTCTTCCTCCACTTCTTTTTTTTCTTCTACTCATATAAACCTATATCTAACCTAACCTAGGTGAAATTGTCCCCCAAACAAAAATCGTTGAAGATTTTTGGTAGAATACAGTGTCAATCACTTCTCTCATTTATTTGTAAGTCGTCGAATTTATTTTCGTGTTATATTTTAAGTTTTAACCTAAATTTTACATATAAAAGTGGAAATTTTTGTTTAATGTAGAAAGAAATAGATAATGGATCAACCCGGACCATCAAATGCTGGATATTATCCTCCCAACACTTCCGAAGAACACTTTGACGCATCGGAAATCATCGTGGTAACTACATTTGAACTTTACGTGGAGTGGAAAATTGTATTTCGACACAGAGGACTGCCATAAGTGTGGCAGTCCCTCACATATATAGGACTGCCACAACCTGGGCAGTCCTACACTAAGTGAGGGACTGCCACATTTGTGGCAGTCCAGTGAATGTGAGGGACTGCCCAATCTCTGGCAGTCCTCTGTAGGAATGTGTGTTATTTGTATATCACACCAATATGTGATTTTTCTTTTAGTACTATCTAACTAGTTAATCCAGATTTATATATATATAACCCAAATATGAACATTGATCCAAATGGACAATGTTACTTTGAAGTGTCTCAACTTGTGACCAAGAACAAACTTCTATATAAATAATAATACAGACTCCTCTATAAATAATAATACGCTTTATTTAGTTGTTTAGTTTTGACTTTTAACTTCTATTGTAGGACTTTCGATCTTCCGAGGTTGCGGTACATGCTCCAATTGCAATTGATGTAGGGCATTTATTTTCGACCGATCTTTCGTTTCCATCAAGCGACGATGCGGTACAATGGTGTCGAGAAGTTGGAAGGGAAAACAAGTTGGTTCTAGTGATATCCAGATCGGCCCGAAATCGCCCGGGACGACAAAGTGTTATGGTTGGCTGTGAAAGAGGTGGTGTGTTCCGATCGCACAAGAAAGACACAGTTATCCAAGATAACGTAGTAAGAAAGAAAGCCGGAACGAGGAAATGTGGTTGTCCATTCACGATCCAGATTAGAAAAGAAGAAGAAGGGAAGTGGTCAGTACAAGTGAAGAATGGAACCCACAATCATGAGATTGCCGAGACACTATTGGGTCATCCGTATGTCGGACGGTTGAACCCTACGGAGAAGAAGATAGCCGAAGACTTGTCTATTTCCGGTGTTGCACCTAGACAAATATATTCAGTCATACGGCATGAAGATGAGAAGAACACGTCTACGATGAGGTCTATATACAACGCCCTATCTTCTTCGAACGCTTTCCGGAACAAATCAAGAATGGCGATGCAAGAAGTGCTGAAGTTGCTTGCCGATAATCACTACGTTGAGTTCCATAGAACCCATCCCAAGAGTAAGGAAGTAATTTCAATCTTTTGGGCTCATCCAGATTGCACAAATCTGGCCCGGTCTTTTGGCGACGTGTTAGTCCTTGATTGCACGTACAAGACCAACAAGTTCAAGATGCCTCTCCTTCATATCGTCGGATTCACCTCTACTCGGAAAACATTCCCGGTGGCATTTTGCTTCATGAAGAGTGAAAAACTTGAAGACTACACTTGGGCATTGGAGAAGCTGAAAACACTTTACAGCGGTCATACAGAGCCGTCAGTTCTTGTGACCGATAGAGAGTATGCCCTAATAAATGCAATTCACATTGTTTTTCCTCAAGCGGATACATTGCTATGCACTTGGCATGTCAATCGTAATATTGAAGCCCAATGTAAGTTGAAGTTTCATAAGGAGGAAGGTAAAATTGACATGCAAAAATTTCAAGAATTCTCCAATGACTGGAATTGTGTGTGGCGAGCCTCTACGATTGACAGTTACGACGCCGCATGGTATATGTTCAAGGATAAGTGGGAGGCGAGGGAGCCGGCATGCATTACATACATCAAAGATACATGGCTTGACCCGCACAAAGAACACTTCGTCTTAGCATGGACGAATTTGGTGAAGCATTACGGCACGACAACCACCAACCGTGTCGAAGGAGCACACTCTGTAGTGAAGAGACAACTAAAATCATCTCTCGGCAACTTTGTCTCTGTTTGGCAAGCTATACATCTTATGGTAGACCGGACCGTGAATGAAATTAAGGCATCATTTGAGATGAGCTTAAATATAGTCAAGCATGAGCATAGAAAGAATGTACTGTTAGATGCTGTAGTTCGCGTGGTATCACACACGGCGTTGACATTAATATGTGATGAGATTGAAAGGTCGAAGGATGTCGGGTTTGATCCCCAAGTTTGCGGGTGTGTACATCGACATACACTGGGCCTCCCTTGTGCACATCAGATTAATGAATATCGCCGTGAATCCATTCCTATTCCAGTAGAAGCAGTAGATCAACGTTGGAGGCAGCTGTCTATGATGCCTGTGGTGAAGACGAGCGATGATTTCTTCTCTTTGTCAAGTGTGAAACTTCTTCACGCAAGGTGGTTAGCCTCAGTAGCAGCAGAGCGGCAGTCCATTGAGCTTAAAGTGCAAGAAATAGCATGTCCGGTCACTACTACAATGCATGAGCCGACCGTTGTTTCCAATCCTAAAGGCAGGCCTCACACAAGATTGACTAGTTCACAGAAGAGAAGGCTGGAGTCAACTAGGAGAGATCCATCGCACTTTGAGCATGTTGAACGAAGCTTACAGCAAGCTCCGCCCGCACGGAAGGGAAAGCTTATCATTCGCCGAAAATTGGAGAAAATGGACCTCCCAAGAGAAGATATCGTTGCAAGCCAGACACTGAACATGTATATTGATAAATTCCAACCTGAGATTCGCCGATACATTTGGTCTATTGTCGATGTCCCCGGTGATGGCCATTGTGGATTCCATGTGCTTGCAAGACATCTTGGTTATGATGTCAAAGACGGATGGAAACAGGTAAGGAAGGAGCTGTATGAGGAGTTACGGACTCGTCTTCCATTCTACTCCCGCCTCCTAAGCGAAGAAACGGTTGCAAGTTTGTTGTTAAGTATCCCTTGCACCGACAGTGTTACCGGGACAGACCACTACATGTCAGTCCCGTCTGCCGGCTATTTATTTGCCAATAGGTACATGATACCTCTCGTAATTTTCTCGATGGGTATAAGAGAAACATTCTTTCCGATGTGCGCACCTCCGCCGGACCACGGACATTCTAACCTATGTACTATAGGTCACATCGGTGATCACTTTGTCATACTAAAGATGATCGGTCATTCTCCGATTCCTCCACCTTCAACAGTTTGGTACAAAAGAGCACCTGTCGAAGCCAGAGCTTGGACCACACCTTTCGATCATCAAATCGACCATTGTAAGAAGTTGTTGAAGTTTGAGGAGCCAAGAGACTTACCTGCAGACCACTATGACGTCGAAATCGACTGAGTATCAATGTGTTATATGGAGGACCACTTTTGTATAAATTTTGGCATTTTGGTTATAGAGGACCACTTTTGTATACATTAAACTATGAAATATGAAGTCCAATATATGTTTCTTACTTTTATTTATGTCTTATATGTCTTTTATCTGGGTGTTCTACATGTGTGTTTTGTGTGTTTTTTGTGTGAGACGTGTGTGTTTGATCACAGAAAATTCTTGTGTTCACAGAACATTTCAATTTGGACTGCCACACACTGGGCAGTCCTTCACTAGTGTAGGACTGCCCTGGGTGTGGCAGTCCTAATTGAAATGTTCTGTGATGAAATCACAGAACATTTTAGAATGGACTGCCACAACCTGGGCAGTCCTACACTAGTGAAGGACTGCCCAGAGTGTGGCAGTCCTAATGGAAATGTTCTGTTATGTGTTCACAGAACATTTTAATTAGGACTGCCACAACCTGGGCAGTCCTACACTAGTGAAGGACTGCCCAGTGTGTGGCAGTCCAAATTGAAATGTTCTGTTATGTGTTCACAGAACATTTTAGAATGGACTGCCACAACCTGGACAGTCCTACACTAGTGAAGGACTGTCCAGAGTGTGGCAGTCCTAATGGAAATGTTCTGTTATGTGTTCACAGAACATTTTAATTAGGACTGCCACAACCTGGGCAGTCCTACACTAGTGAAGGACTGCCCAGTGTGTGGCAGTCCAAATTGAAATGTTCTGTTATGTGTTCACAGAACATTTTAATTAGGACTGCCACAACCTGGGCAGTCCTACACTAGTGAAGGACTGCCCAGAGTGTGGCAGTCCTAATGGAAATGTTCTGTTATGTGTTCACAGAACATTTTAATTAGGACTGCCACAACCTGGGCAGTCCTACACTAGTGAAGGACTGCCCAGAGTGTGGCAGTCCTAATGGAAATGTTCTGTTATGTGTTCACAGAATATTTTAATTAGGACTGCCACAACCTGGGCAGTCCTACACTAGTGAAGGACTGCCCAGTGTGTGGCAGTCCAAATTGAAATGTTCTGTTATGTGTTCACAGAACATTTTAATTAGGACTGCCACAACCTGGGCAGTCCTACACTAGTGAAGGACTGCCCAGAGTGTGGCAGTCCTAATGGAAATGTTCTGTTATGTGTTCACAGAACATTTTAATTAGGACTGCCACAACCTGGGCAGTCCTACACTAGTGAAGGACTGCCCAGAGTGTGGCAGTCCTAATTGAAATGTTCTGTGAACACATAACAGAACATTTCACAAGTACATATCCACAAGTACATAATCATACATAATCATACATAACATTTCCCAAGTACATAATCATACATAACATTTCCCAAGTACATAATCATACAAATAGAAATGTTCTGTGAACACATAACAGAACATTTCCCAGGTTGTGGCAGTCCAACACATAATCATACATAATCATCACAAGTACATATCCACAAGTACATAATCAACACAAGAATGATTTCGACATATATCCCAAAATAGTGTTAACACAAGCATCCCACACATTTTAAACATCCAAAATAATGTCAACACCCAAAAATATATCCATACACAAGACATATCCAACCGCTACACAAGACATTTTCAACATCACACAATCCCAAATGACAAATATCACATAAACAAGACATTTTCAACATCCGAAATGCTCGACACAAGTATTCAACATCATACAAGAACGTCAGACTTTCCATACTACATATCATGGCGGGCCTTCGAACGAGACTCCGCATTACGCATGAATGGGAACTCAACCTCGTCGTCGATGCGCTCAAGCTCGTTGGCGACCAAGGTACTAGTTTCGACCAAGACACTAGTGTCACTTTGGCAAGCGCTCCGAAGTGTCTTGGCCAGTTCCTTCGCCCTTCTAGACTGTAAATGAAAGTATAATTGAATTTAGTATAAAGTCAAAACCATCTCGAACTAACTACTAATGCGGAACTCACCATCTTAACCAATGAAGCATACAAGATGTTTTTCGACGGAAGATTTCCAACAGCTGCTACAGGCGCGGGACCCGGGTTTGTAGGGTTCAACAACTTCGGATGTCCGACCCGCCGGAAGTACGGCATGTAGTCCTTGCTGCAGTCAGCCATCAGGGTGACCGGTTGACTCTCGTCTTCCCCAAGCAGGTGCCTTTGCCACTCGGCGTAGAAGTCGGTCACCCAGTCGAAAAACGCCGGTTTGTAGTTCAATGGTTGGGTCCCGCGGGGAGGTTCCAACATCCTCAGTGTGCGCTTGGGCACTTTTTGCACGAAGCCAAACTGCCGAAGTACACGATCAGGCATGTACGGCTCCGTGATATCATAGCACGTGATCATGCCATGAAATAAGGAAACTGGTTGGATGGCACGACTTCCCTCGCGCAAATCCCGGTATGGATCCCAAAATACCTGTAGGAAAACAGTTAACAAAAAAAACAGTTGACAAAAAAAAAACTGCCGAAGAAAAAATAAGTCTCAATTTATTACCTCTTCTGCTACCAAATTGTCAAGTACTCCACGAATGGTAGCCAGTACTTGCCAATCTTTCGTTTCCACCTGGGCCGGCCTCCATCGAGCCACTCTAGGAAGGTGTTCAAGGTAGTTTGGGTTCATCTCACCCCGCCCGAGCATCGGAAAGTGCTCGTATATCCATGCCTATTCAATTTATAAGTTAATAATCACAAAATATAAACAACAAAATGAAGTATACGAGACTAAGTTGTTGGAAGTTTTCTTACATGTAGCAGAGTCTGGCATCCGGCAATTGTCTTAGTCCCGACGCGGGATGCGATGCCTAGCTCGCGGTAAAGATAGGCGAGAATACCGCTACCCCACGATATATCTATGAAGTCATCCACGGACAATAAGTTGAGCATGTACCTCGCGTGTATCGAGGTTCCGGACTTGTCCGAAATGCCCACCGTTCCTAGGACGAACAGCATGTAAGCACGGGCCACCGCGTCGACCAACACATCATCATCCTCATCCAATTCCAGATCCGTGAAGTGCTCCACCAAAAATGACAACGGAATTCCGTATGATTTCTTGAAGCCGGGGAGAGTTGTGAAACTAGTTTCCTCAAGTCCAAGGTTACTTGAGACAAACCTGACGATCTTCTCGTACCATTTCACAGATTTTTCATTCGTATAATGCTCTTTGGTCATTACGCGCCCGGTCACTGGCAGCTCCAGTAGCTGGTAGACGTCGTCCAGTGTAATGGTTATCTCCCCGCATGGGAGATGAAACGTGTTGGTCTCCGGGTGCCATCTCTCCACAAAAGCGGATATCAGGGCACTATCCATTGTCCTGTAGGCATAATCTGCCAGATTGTGCAAACCGCTCGGTACGATTTTCTCCTGGACGGCCTCCGGCAAGCTGCAAAACGGCCAAGACATGATTTTCTTCCCGTGACTCACAGCCCTGAGCATACGATATGTCCTCTGTATATCAAACAACATATAAAAACATAAAAAACATGAAATACATATAGATATCATATACTGAACTACTAGCTTACAAAAGTAATGCACATACCGGGTCCTTCCATATTGCATATGCAATATGGTTCTCAAAAGAAGCCAACATTGAGCAACCTGGAGGCCGGACAGGCGGCTCAGAAGGACCGGCCTCTTCAGAAGGACCGACCTCCTCTTGACGTGGTGGTAGGAATTGGCTAAGTGGCACGTCGTCGTCATCACTGGAAGGAGAAGGAGTACGAGCTCGTTGCTTCGACCGAGCTTGTGCAACCGGGGGGGGTCTCCGTGTCCCAGCCCGACCTTGGCCCTCGGGTTGGGAAATTGTTATCGGGCGCTCAAGAGGACGTTCGGCACGTTCCTTCCGCTTTGATGCGGTGGGACGTATTCTTTTTGGTGCCTCGGGAGGACTGTCACCCCTATAGAGCAATAGATTGTGCGACCGTACAATTAATAACTAATGCAGACTAAAATAGATCTATTATCCCCTAATAGATTGTGCGACTGTTACCCCCTATTCTTACCCCCAGAACTGAGTACAGTAGGACTGCCAAGATTGTGGCAGTCCTCATATACACAAGGACTGCCACAGTCCTGGCAGTCCTCTGTTAATAGAGGACTGCCAGGACTGTGGCAGTCCTTGTGTATATGAGGACTGCCACAATCTTGGCAGTCCTACTGTACTCGGCCAACAGAAACGACTCGCTAGTTTGTCGTTTTCTAGGGTTAGGGTTTGAAGAGATATTGTGGGTTTGTTGTGTTCGAAAATCCCATTATAAACCCTAAAGACATTATAAACCTAAATTATCAAAAAAAATTCGATATTTCAAACTATTCTAGGGTTTCAAAAATTTTTATCAAATTATAGAACGAAATTAGCGAAAAACGTACCTAGCATCAGATGTCTTGGACTTGCGTGTCATCTCGTCGAACGTGGGAGAGTTCGTGAAAGAAAATGGGTGGAGGAATTAGGATGAGAATGATGGAGGAGAAATTTTAAGGATTTAGGGAGAAGAGAGCTCTTTTCTTTTGGAGGAGAGAGAGAGTGAATGATGAAATGAAATGAAAAAAAGACTTTGGGGGGTTGGGCTGCCCCCTAGTAAAATTTGGGCTGCCCCCTAGTAAAAGTTCCACCCAATGGGCTGTCCCCTAAGTAAGGGCTGCCCCCTAGTAAAAATGGGTGTGCCCCTAAAAAAAACCTTTTTTAAATGCAACTATGTTAGGAATCATGTTCACTCCATTGTAACTTACTATATTGACACGTTGTAGTAAAAAAAAGCATTTATAGTATATTTTATGCTTAAACATTTATATACCTCCCCTACTTCTTAATAAATCACCTCGGACAGATTTATTTTTTAAAATTATTTATCATTTATATATTCTTAATAATATTTTTTTTAAATCATTGATTTATCATGATTTTTTTTATGACATATACACCTATCGAAAAAATTGATTTCATTTTAACCTGTTCAATCATATTTATATCGTTTTAGTCATGATTGTTCTTTATTATCTTTTTTTTTGTTATATAGATATTATCTTTTTTGTTATGACATCGTTCCAAAAATTTGCTATTGGTAACAAGCGAGATAAAAACAAGAAAGGGACTTCTAGCAAGATTGAAAAGTCATAGGGACCTTGAACAATTTTCAGAAAGTTGCATAGATAATGTTCCGTAGATATCATACATATATGACAATCCAATGACCTTGATGGTCACGCAGTCTTCTTGTGGATCTCACCAAGTTATTTATAAACGTCTGGATGGTTAGAGTTCAAGTTGTGTAATGGTCCGATTTTAATTGGATTTGATCGGATCTGGACCGGGTTGGATTAGTCCGGATTCAGAATTTCTGAACCCAAATCTAGTCCAATTCAGTACCACAAAAATCAGACTGAGTTTTAGCGGGGCTGGGGCTGGGTCTGTGTCGGATACGGACAGTGTTAGACTATCTCCAATGGGGTTTCTATCTTCCCTATTTATATGAAAAAAATTCATTTTAGAAAAAATTTCTCCCAATGATGATTTTTATCACCATTTCTATCCTAGGTGGCAATGATGTAGGATGAAAATTTTCTAAGAGGTTTCTACATGTAGAAACTCTCATAGAAATTCTCCTATCTCTCATGACAATTATTATTGGGTCCCACACCATTAAATTGGTCCTTTTACTATGTGACACATAGGATAGAAATGAAGAACCATTGGAGAGCATTTTTGTATGTCTACAATTTCTATGTAGAAACTCTTCCAACTATGATAGAAATCTCCTTAAAGTACAATGCCAAGTAGGATAAGAACTCAATTTTAGAAATCACCATTGGAGATGGTCTCCTTAAAGTACAATGCCAAGTAGGATAAGAACTCAATTTTAGACCATCTCCAATGGTGATTTCTAAAATTGAATTCTTATCCTACTTGGCATTGTACTTTAAGTAGATTTCTATCCTAGTTGGAAGAGTTTCTACATATAAATTGTACACATACCAAAAATACTCTCCAATGGTTCTCCATTTATATCCTATGTGTCACATAGTAAAAGGACCAATTTAATGGTGTGGGGCCAATAATAATTGTCATGAGAGATAGGAGAATTTCTATGAGAGTTTCTACATGTAGAAACCCTCCTAGAAAGTTTATATCCTACATCATTGCTATCTAGGATAGAAATGGTGATAGAAACATCATTGGGAGAAATTTTTTCTAAAGTGAATTTCTTCCATAGAAATAGGGAAGATAGAAACCCCCATTGGAGATGGTCTTAGACTGCTCGTGTTGTCCCGTTTATTATTTTAGAAAAAAATAAAAACAAAAGTTAGGGTTGGGCCGTGGACGTGTGGGTGGTGGGGCTAGGGAGTTCTATGGGGACTTCGAGTTTTGAGTCTTTTATTATATAAAAAAAATAGTAAAAAAAGTATTTCATTGGTAACTTTTTTAATATATATTATTTTTATTACAGTGTTTGTTGATACGATTTGTTTTTTAGTTTCTACTTCCAACCTCTTTTTAAATACAAAAGAAGATTGCAGAATTGTTGAATGTGAAAAAAAAAAAAAAGGCAAAACATAAATCGCATAAAAAAATTACCTAACTAACAATAATAGCAAATATTAAAAAATGATACATAGTAATACGACTAATAATAAACACATTAAAAAAAATTCAAGAAGATGAAAGATACTATATCTGATTGTCTATATGTCTACGTAGTTTTTTTTGTGCCACGGTTAGGTTTTGTTTTTCATAATGCACGCATTAAATAAAAATTACACGCGAGTTTATTCTTTCAGTATCACGTTCAGTGTAAACTCCGTTAAATTGGTGTCAAACTTTCAATCTTATCAAATTATGATTCATTTATTCTCCATAACCTAGTGTCCACTGAGGTTGCGCGGATTGAGGTCATTGTACCTCCTAAAGTTGTGGTGCAGTTTGAGGTCCTTGTATACCCTGAGGTTGTGGTGCGGGTTAAGCTAGGCTATTGATCTTCCAGCTGCTGTGACGGTTATTCATTTTCTATGACAGCGTAAAGAAGCTATTTCACCGAATATAATATGATGTTGCTTTGTAAGTATTATAAGAGATTGATGTAGTGCCCCGAAATTCGTGATACGTATTTTTATACGTATTCATATTTCTGACCCGTATTTCTCTTTTCTTTGATTAGTTAGTTATGGTTTATTTCATATTTAGCATTGTGGTTTAATTGTCATTTATCGTTCATGGATTAATTCTGATTAATGGAGCTTGGTTTATTGAGTACTTCATGATTCATCATGGCATTGCATTGGCTTGGTTTGGTTCGGTTTAGTGGGTTTGGCTTGGTTGGGTTTTATGTGAACCAAACCACTCCCACCTACCACCACCCTCATTTATATTCCACTCTCTCTCTCTCTCTTTCATTATTACTCATTACTCTTCTTCTTCTCCTTCATTAACTCTCCACCTACCAGAGAGATAGAGAGTGAGCTCTAGGCAAGTGCAACTTGCTTCATGGAGGAACTCAAATTTTATTGCTTCATTTTATTCCTTACAGCATTTTAACTAACTTTAGAACTTGGCATTTTCATTTTTCCATGGCTAGATTCTTGTAGATCTATATTTACTTTATTTTCGGATTTCTTGGGTTTTGATCTACTTAATCTGGTTATTTTCGAGTTTTGATGGTTCCATGTTGTTGAGAATTTCATTTTGTCCCATTTTGACCTATGAAAGTTTGGATTTGGACTCTGGATGAAAGATTTATGGAGCTTGGGAGCCATGGCTTGAAGGGTTCTTCTTCTCGGGAGGATGGAGAAGAAGAACAGTTCATAGCCGACTGGACTTAGCGGCATAGCTTTATGCAGCAAGTTTTATTCCTGGCCGCATAAGCCTTGCTGAGTTACTTGGCCGCATGGCCTATGCCGCAGGAACTCGATTCTCCCAGCCGCATGAAGATTTAATCATAGCCACATAAGGTCCAGTCCTAACTGAGCCGCATGGGCTTCTGAGTCCGGGCTGCATGACCCGATTTATTTTAGCCGCATGCGCCCTCTTACCTATGCACCCGCATATGTGCCCGCCATACTTAACCGCATGACCCGGAGTCGTTCGAGCCGCATAGGCTCCACTGCTCCTTCAGCCGCATACGCATTCATTGCCCCTGAGCCGCATAAGCATTTCCCCCTGCTGCCGCATGGGACTCCGCCCACCCTGAGCCGCATGAACTTAAACTCCTGCTAGCCGCATATGCCACTGTCATTTCCTGGCCGCATGAGACCCGGTTACTTTTGGCCGCATAAGGCCCAGTCTTCTCCAGCCGCATGGGCTGTTCTTCTTCCAGCCGCATGTGATCATTACCTGGCCGCATATGCCTTAGCCGCATGGCTCTTCTATAGTCCTGAATATTGATATTTTATTAGATATTTTACGTCCATTTTATATCCTTACGCCTTTTGTCCCGAACTTGATAATCCCAATTTGATTGACTTGATTGAAATGATAATTGTACCTGGCATGGTATGACCAAGTAACCTGACATGACCTGATAGTGGCCCGTTGTGGCGCACTCCTGACTAGCACACTTGATATAATAAACCTGACATGATTATCTCGAACAGCTGTTGCGACGGCTACCTGACATGACATGACCTGTATAATTAAATCCTGACACCGTGGTTGTTTGCATTGATTGTGCCTGTGTAAACTACGAGTCCGGTTGTGTCTTGCATCATGTCTAGGGCATGATCCCTGAGTACCACGGTCAGGGATCCATACTGAATCTGGCTAGGTTAATGACTAGATTGATCAATTAGTTCATGAAGAATTTCCCAGTTACCTGTTGCCCCTTTGGTCCCGGCCTTATATATATATACATGGGATTTGTTGCTATCCGTCGAGATGAGCGCACTTCCAGCCCGCCGTCGAGCGTGGTACCTTAGGATACATGTATCTTACTACAGTGTGTCTGCTATATCTTGCTATCTTTTCCTTTTCTTGCTGGGATCACTCAGGTAGTAACAAACAGGTAACCGGACTTGGAATTCTCATTGCATCTTGCTAGTAACTAGGATTATGATAACCC
Organism: Iris pallida; assembly: GCA_029216955.1. Lineage (NCBI taxonomy): Eukaryota > Viridiplantae > Streptophyta > Magnoliopsida > Asparagales > Iridaceae > Iris > Iris pallida. Next base: position 2,241,308 of record JANAVB010040015.1, on the reverse strand, counting down.
TAGTTAGTTAATGTAGAAAGCCGTAGGCAATGATTGGCCGTGATTGCTTGGATGGAGTCTAGTCCAGTATAGTATTGTCTAGAATTGATTAATTGTAAGATTGTACCAGAATGATTGAAAGATTGTCACTCCTGATTGTCACTATAATGATTGTCACTCCAGAATGTTACTTGGCCTGATTTCTTATATTTATCTTGTCGATAAATGGTGAGAGAAACCAAGTTTCGTTCAGATGAAGGGTTACAACCCCGGTCCTTGTTTGGTTTACGGGTTGTAACCTGGCTATCTGAATAGTCCCGTGGTTATCTCATCGTATATCATCCCGTCATGTTTTCTTTCCATATGTCCTATCTTTTAGTGATTCTATACAAGATTGTCTTTTATAATTATCCATCATGCTTTTTTCCTTAAACTACTGCCTTTTATTATATAATTTTACTCTTGTGCTAATTGCTGGTTTTAGTTCCTAAGTGAAGCCTCCTTTGTGGCACTTGCTCTTTCTGGGGTCTGACCCAGCTGGTTTTGTATGGCCAGATACCGGAGCAGCAGCAAAGGATCTACCTGCCTTCCAGCCCGATGGTGACCACTAGAGGGAATCCTGGCAACGAGTGGGTTTCTTTTGTTCTCCCACTGTAATTGTACATTATTCTTTTGAGGCGTTTAGCCGCCGAGCAAGTGTTAACTCGTGTATATTTTACTTACTGTCTGCCTACGGGCTGTAACATGATTGGCAACTCGAGGTTGATCATGTATGACTTAACTCTTGCTAGTCCTTACATTTTGTACGACTAGCTTCATGATCATCTGGATATGTAATGTTTGGGACGCCTTACAATTGTATATTTGTTGATCTGATATCTTGTAACTATCGTTACTTGTTGAGATTGAGACATTAGGCTTGTTATTGACCTTAAGAGACTGATGGCTTGTAGATAAACCCTCACATGTCTAGACAGCCGTGACCGTATGGTGGAATGGATTCCATTTCATTATACGTAGCTGGCTATGTCTGCCCCCGCTCTCCAGTATTCTGGTTCTGGGGCGTGACATGGTTTAAGTGGTGGCCCATGCAGGTCTTGTCAATCAAGAAATGTGAGGGTTTACCGGATAGATGTCTCAATCTGTACTCGCCTTTGATCTCCACTCGTATCTTCTTATCTCCTTGGATTCCTGACTTGATAACATGCTTGCATCATTGTTCTATCTTGGTCCTTCCTTAATATTCCCGATGTCATTGCTTCAGTGGCATCATTCCTGTTGATCAGCCAGAAGGAGTTCGGCCGGCAGACCAGCAACAGCAAGAAGATCAAGATCAGTCCTCAGCAGCCGCCTCCCGAGCTGTAGCGCCCCGCTTTCGATAGGCGATGGAACTTCATAATATGCTAGCGCCGAGTCAGATCGGCCGGGAACTCAGATGGCCATCTGACTCGATCGCTAAGCTTGGTAAACGTTAACGCCTTGCGGCATCGATTCAATTCGATTTGGACGGAAGATACGAGAATCGATCCAACTAATGGAACGACTTCTGTTGGAACAAGTCCTAGATGCAGCGGGCTGCGTCTCGGCGCGCGAGCTCTCTATAAGAGTCCCTTCGACGGGACCGGACCGCTGTATGGTTTTCTTGGAGCTTTGCCGCTTGGCTTGATTGAAGTGCTTTTGCGTCGTTTTCATGGATGCAATTACAAATTTTGATGCAAGGGAAAAAGAAGGAAATCTAACAAAGTGTTGATGCATTGCAGGAGCTCGCGTAACTAAGGATTGACGTTGCGTAGCGCTTCGACGACCTGCACAAAGCAAAGTGATCGGTGGGTGATTCGGCCCCTTCTTTTCTACTCTGTCCCGCAAACTTATTCCTTGCTTCGAATTCATTCAAATCGAACGATGCCAAGTTAATTGCATGCCAATCCACTAAGTCCAAGAACTCGGGAAAACGTATCGATTTAGAGAAATTTACTCTGAAAATACAAGTCTATCATATAAACCAGAAAGTTTAAGGTTCTAGTAAAAAGATAGACTATTTTATGTGCTGCAAAATATTATGAAACGCCGATCGTGGGTTATGATGCCTCGGACAATTTGGTGCCTACGGGACGCTAAATCGGAGTACGGCTTGGGGAAAATGAAACGTTGCATGAGTTGGGGGAAATGATAATGTCGTTCTATACTGTCCGCGCTATACAAAACTGGTTGCATATATAAACTGTTCACGCATTGGCATGGTCATGGACAGCTTGTGCACAAGTTGATATTTTCCTCGAATCGATATCCGGGGCATCGGAATCGACTCGACCTAGGGGGAATGAATAATCGTGCTTCGGCACTGATGCATTGCGGGACCGTCAGTCAGGCTTGCAACCTAGACTGAGCGGGCCGAAATACCGTTGAGATAGTCCCAAGTGATGTGTAACATCAATGACCGCATATAAGATAGTAGCATGCTCACCTATTGTCTTATGCAGGGTAAATATTATCTCTGTTTTCATGCAGGGACGAGCACGGCCGTGGTAAGAAATATGATAAACTGCTATGTTTTACTGTATGCTTTATTACGCAAAGATGGCTATCGAATATGAACTGAATTCATTTAGTTCTAATAGAAAGACAACTCTAAAGCATGCCTACCCTAACAATCAGAGTCGGTTTAGACGAGTGGGTTCGTCTCGTCCACTTAGCAAGTGTGCTAATCCCATTCCCCCAATTTCCCCAGGTGCGACGGGCGCGCCCAACTAAACTGGAGCTGAAGTCCGGAGAGGCATTTTGAAGCTCTTCCTATACTGAAGTATTTTGAAGCCAATTCAAGTCGACGGCTTATGTATAAAGGGGCAAATGTATGGGACGACGAGCGTTAGTTCAGGCAACTTGTCGAATGTATCTTCTTTCTGTTTTCAATCAATGTAGCCGCAACGGCATCCAATGTAAATTACGACTTGCACTTCATTGCAAGCTATGAATGAAAAGCATTTCTATCTTCCTATACTGCGTCTTATATTCTGATGTGAATTGTGAAGTTTCGACTTGGCGTATTAATATCAAAATTTAACGATAACCATTTGAGAACTTGTCATCTTGCCTTGCACGAGCGCAACTCCAGGCTCGTGCGGCATCACGCCTTAGCGAGGACGATCGAATCGGCAAAGTAACACCGGGGACGAACGGTTTGTCGACTCGGGGCGTGACACGAGCCATGCCTTCTGGAGAACCAGTGCCCCCAGTCCAGCCAGTACAGCCAGCAGGGTCAGAGGATGGGGTCTTGATAGGGCTCATCCGTGAGTTGCTTGCGTCTCAAGATCGTCGAGGTGATGCCTTGCAGCAAGCAGTACAAGAAGCTATGAGCGGGAGTGATCCTCGAGGGAACAGTGCAGTCAACAATTTCAAGCGCCTGAACCCTCCCTTCTTTGACGGCAGCGAGGATGCTATTGCTGCGGATGCCTGGCTACAGGACATTGAAGTTATCTTGGAGGCAGCCAGGACCCCTGAAGCAGAGAAGGTGGCTGTGGTGCGCCTGCAGTTACTAGATCTAGCCCGCAGCTGGTGGGCTATGCAAGCAGCAAGTTTGGGTACGCCTGTCATGTGGGCGGTATTCAACGATATGTTCCAGACCAAGTACTTCGACGCAGTGGCTAGATATGACCTGCAGGCCAGGTTTAGTAATCTCAGGCAGATGAGTAGGACGGTCGACGGATATGCGGCCGAGTTTTCAAGGTTGAGTCGGTTTGCTCCCACCTTGGTGGCAACCGAGCTAGATAGAGCACAGCGATTTCAGTAGGGGCTCCACTTGGAGATCATATTGGCAGTAGAGCAGTTCGAGCACAGAACTTTTGATGCCGTCTTGCGAGCAGCGAGGAGGCACGAGTACACTTCCCGGAGGATAGCGGACCGGACAGGAGATCGGAAGCGGTCTCATGACCAGATGAACCAATCCTCAGCACCGGCCCCAGCAGCTAGGGCCCTGACCATTGGAGCTACAAGGACAGATTCGGTTACCTCATTGCAGCATTTTGTCCCGACTTATCCCCAGCAGCAGAAGCAGAAGCGGCCTTTCGCAACCGGTTGTTCTCATTGCGGGAAGCCCGGGCATGTTGTTACTGAGTGCCGCAGAGCACAGGGATTGTGCTTGGTTTGTGGTTCGTCGGACCACATGATAGGATCTTGTCCGTTCAGAAACAGATCATCGTCGACAATGACTAGTCCCTCGGTTATGGGACCAGCACCAGCACCAGAACCAGCTCCAGTTCACCAACCACAGCAGCCCCCGTTCCCGGGTCCATTGCCGTCTCAGGCCCAGGCCTTCCAACAACAGAGGCCTCAGCAGTTCGCCCTGGCCCAGGCCCAGATCCAGAATCGGCGGAGAGGTATCTGTGTCTTATTGTCTTGCTTTCTACCGTCGTTATGCGGGGTACATGTTATGTTTCATGTATCCTAATTACAACAGTATATCCCGGGCCCGAGCCATGTCCTAGATCATTCGGAAACGGTTATTGGTACTAACCTTTTCGTATGGAGAAAGGCCCGTGTCCATGTTTGACCAAAGAGAGAGACCTCAAGCGCAAGGCTATCAGTTTAGTTCGTGTTGCTTGAGTTCATCGCTCCTTGGGGGAGTCAAACGTGGGGGGGTGAGGATGATATCTGATCACGTTATCCCAATCGGTTTGTCTCGTGAGGTGTAATATCTTCCTTATGCCTTGCACTTCGATTCCTTGCTTGCATGTATGATTGTATGATTGATTGATAGCGTAGATTGCTTGTGATAGTATAGCTGTCCCGACATCCCTAGCCTCTTGATTAAATTCCGAGGACGGAATTCTTTTAAGGTGGGTAGGATGTAGTGCCCCGAAATTCGTGATACGTATTTTTATACGTATTCATATTTCTGACCCGTATTTCTCTTTTCTTTGATTAGTTAGTTATGGTTTATTTCATATTAGCATTGTGGTTTAATTGTCATTTATCGTTCATGGATTAATTCTGATTAATGGAGCTTGGTTTATTGAGTACTTCATGATTCATCATGGCATTGCATTGGCTTGGTTTGGTTCGGTTTAGTGGGTTTGGCTTGGTTGGGTTTTATGTGAACCAAACCACTCCCACCTACCACCACCCTCATTTATATTCCACTCTCTCTCTCTCTCTTCCATTATTACTCATTACTCTTCTTCTTCTCCTTCATTAACTCTCCACCTACCAGAGAGAGAGAGAGTGAGCTCTAGGCAAGTGCAACTTGCTTCATGGAGGAACTCAAATTTTATTGCTTCATTTTCTTCCTTACAGCATTTTAACTAACTTTAGAACTTGGCATTTTCATTTTTCCATGGCTAGATTCTTGTAGATCTATATTTACTTTATTTTTGGATTTCTTGGGTTTTGATCTACTTAATCTGGTTATTTTCGAGTTTTGATGATTCCATGTTGTTGAGAATTTCATTCTGCCCCATTTTGACCTATGGAAGTTTGGATTTGGACTCTGGATGAAAGATTCATGGAGCTTGGGAGCCATGGCTTGAAGGGTTTTTCTTCTCGAGAGGATGGAGAAGAAGAACAGTTCATAGCCGACTGGACTTAGCCGCATAGCTTTATGCAGCAAGTTTTATTCTTGGCCGCATAAGCCTTGCTGAGTTACTTGGCCGCATGGCCTATGCCGTAGGAACTCGATTCTCCCAGCCGCATGAAGATTTAATCCTAGCCGCATAAGGCCCAGTCCTAACTGAGCCGCATGGGCTTCTGAGTCCGGGCTGCATGACCCGATTTATTTTAGCCGCATGCGCCCTCTTACCTATGCACCCGCATATGTGCCCGCCATACTTAACCGCATGACCCGGAGTCGTTCGAGCTGCATAGGCTCCACTGCTCCTTCAGCCGCATACGCATTCATTGCCCCTGAGCCGCATAAGCATTTTCCCCTGCTGCCGCATGGGACTCCGCCCACCCTCAGCCGCATGAACTCAACACCCTGAGCCGCATGAACTTAAACTCCTGCTAGCCGCATATGCCACTGTCATTTCCTGGCCGCATGAGACCCGGTTACTTTTGGCCGCATAAGGCCCAGTCTTCTCCAGCCGCATGGGCTGTTCTTCTTCCAGCCGCATGTGATCATTACCTGGCCGCATATGCCTTAGCCGCATGGCTCTTCTATAGTCCTGAATATTGATATTTTATTAGATATTTTACGTCCATTTTATATCCTTACGCTTTTTGTCCCGAACTTGATAATCCCAATTTGAGTGACTTGATTGAAATGATAATTGTACCTGGCATGGTGTGACCAAGTAACCTGACATGACCTGATAGTGGCCCGTTGTGGCGCACTCCTGACTAGCACACTTGATATGATAAACCTGACATGATTATCTCGAATAGCTGTTGCGACGGCTACTTGACATGACATGACCTGTATAATTAAATCCTGACACCGTGGTTGTTTGCATTGATTATGCCTGTGTAAACTACGAGTCCGGTTGTGTCTTGCATCATGTCTAGGACATGATCCCTGAGTACCACGGTCAGGGATCCATACTGAATCTGGCTAGGTTAATGACTAGATTGATCAATTAGTTCATGAAGAATTTTCCAGTTACCTGTTGCCCCTTTGGTCCCGGCCTTATATATATACATGGGATTTGTTGCTATCCGTCGAGATGAGCGCACTTCCAGCCCGCCGTCGAGCGTGGTACCTTAGGACACATGTATCTTACTACAGTGTGTCTGCTATATCTTGCTATCTTTTCCTTTTCTTGCTGGGATCACTCAGGTAGTAACAAACAGGTAACCGGACTTGGAATTCTCATTGCATCTTGCTAGTAACTAGGATTGTGATAACCCTAGTTAGTTAATGTAGAAAGCCGTAGGCAATGATTGGCCGTGATTGCTTGGATGGAGTCTAGTCCAGTATAGTATTGTCTAGAATTGATTAATTGTAAGATTGTACCAGAATGATTGAAAGATTGTCACTCCTGATTGTCACTATAATGATTGTCACTCCAGAATGTTACTTGGCCTGATTTCTTATATTTATCTTGCCGATAAATGGTGAGAGAAACCAAGTTCCGTTCAGACGAAGGGTTACAACCCCGGTCCTTGTTTGGTTTACGGGTTGTAACCTGGCTATCTGAATAGTCCCATGGTTATCTCATCGTATATCATCCTGTCATGTTTTCTTTCCATATGTCCTGTCTTTTAGTGATTCTATACAAGATTGTCTTTTATAATTATCCATCATGCTTTTTTCTTAAACTACTGCCTTTTATTATGTAATTTTACTCTTGTGCTAATTGGTGGTTTTAGTTCCTAAGTGAAGCCTCCTTTGTGGCACTTGCTCTTTCCGGGGTCTGACCCAGCTGGTTTTGTATGACCAGATACCGGAGCAGCAGCAAAGGATCTACCTGCCTTCCAGCCCGATGGTGACCACTAGAGGGAATCCTGGCAACGAGTGGGTTTCTTTTGTTCTCCCACTGTAATTGTACATTATTCTTTTGAGGCGTTTAGCCGCCGAGCAAGTGTTAGCTCGTGTATATTTTACTTACTGTCTGCCTACGGGCTGTAACATGATTGGCAACTCGAGGTTGATCATGTATGACTTAACTCTTGCTAGTCCTTACATTTTGTACGACTAGCTTCATGATCATCTGGATATGTAATGTTTGGGACCCTTACAATTGTATATTTGGTTATCTGATATCTTGTAACTATCGTTACTTGTTGAGATTGAGACATTAGGCTTGTTATTGACCTTAAGAGACTGATGGCTTGTAGATAAACCCTCACATGTCTAGACAGCCGTGACCGTATGGTGGGATGGATTCCATTTCATTATACGTAGCTGGCTATGTCTGCCCCCGCTCTCCAGTATTCTGGTTCTGGGGCGTGACAATTGAAGAATTTTTTTTAAATTGGATGAATTAAGTTATAATTATCTGAATTTTTAGGAGGCACATAACCACCGTTACTCTTAGAATATAGTTGTTATAGAAATATTTTGATTATTTTCAGTAAAATAACCAAAATACCTTTTCTTATTGTTTACAAAAACGACTAAAAAGTGAGAGTATTTTGGCAAAAATAATACACACCTTGAGCTATATGTAGTTGGGATTATTGTATATTTGTACGAAACTTTGTAAATAGAAGGCAATTGGTTTGCTTAATGGAATTTTTCTAATAGTGGAGTGGAAAAGCTAATAACAAATTTAGAACAATGACATGACATGGCACTTAGTCCGTGTAGTAAATGCAACCAGAATCATTTTGGTCAGCTAATCGCAAATATTAGTCTTAAAACAATATTGCAATAATGGTGTGTTTGATTGCAAGGTGAAAAATATGTGGAAAAGAAATTAGGGTGTGTTTGATTGGAAGGTAAAAAATATGTGGAAAAGAAATTAATTTTATGGAAATATTTTTCTAGAAAAAAATTCCATGGAATTTTAATTTTTTTTATGTAAAACTTAATTTGGATGTTTGATTGTCATTATTTTCCAAGAAAAATAGTTATTTTTCATGAAAAATGATATTTTCCTATGGGTTTGACAAATTTTATTTTCCACCATTTTAGAATAAAATATGAAAAATGATAATTTTTGGAAAATATTCCATGGAAAATATATGCTATCAAACACTAAAATTGGTGGAAAATTTGTGATGGAAATATTTTCCATGGAAAAAAAGCCCAATCAAACGCAGCCTTAATTCCATGGAATTATTTTCCTAGGAAAAAAATTCCATGGAATTTTAAAAAAAATTCATGGCAAAATTAATTTGGGTGTTTGATTGTCATTATTTTTCACGGAAAATAGTTGTTTCCCATGGAAAATGATATTTTCCTATGTTGGACAAGTTTTATTTCCACCATTTTAGAAGAAAATGATAGTTTTTTTGAAAATAATTTTATGGAAAATATAAGCTATCAAACACTACAATTGGTGGAAAATTTGTGATGGAAATAATTTTCATGAAAAAAAAAAAAGCACAATCAAACACAGCCTAAGTGATATTTTAACTGGAGTTAGCTTCGGCACTTCTTCATGTTGTTTTTGAAAAATCACCAACAAAATCAACTTTGAAATTAAGGAGCTCTTCGTATGTTTTCAAAAAGTATCTTAAATTTTAACTAGCTTCTCAGATTTTTTTAATAATTGTTACCAAACATTTGAAACTGTTTTTTTATCAAATAAGGAGAAACAGTCGTGATAAATAATTTTGAATATATCATAACTCGTTGCTAAGTTACCAAAAGAAATGTCACAAAACTTTAACCATCCTAGGTAGATGCCTAATTATCATTACCAAAATAAATATGACCATGTAATTACTAGTGTGATTAAGAGGGCCGGCTACAACATTTTGGAGATCCTAAAAGTCCTAAAAATGAGGCCTTCCTCTCTATACTTTTGTGTAAGTCGAAAATCCAGCAAATCCAATAAATCTAAAATTTAATATAATTAGTTTTTGAATACACATAAATTATTACTAAGATCCAATAAATTAAGCAATTCCAACTTATAAATTTATTGTATTAAATAATAACATTAAACTAAATCTAATTCTTTTCTAGACATCACTGGACTTTTTCAGACCCATTGTTTTTTTGGCCTTGGACCGACCTAAGCAGTTGCTTCAAAAAATGATTAAAATTAAAAAAAATTGAGGCCCCCGGAGGGGAGGCCCTACGTGACTGTCTAGCCCGTCCCCCCTAAAGCCGACTCTGGTGATTAATGAGCGTCATCAAGTGGTGAAGATAGAAAATGTGAGGACAAAATCAAAGTTAGAATTAATTTCATTATGCAGCAGAAGATAATAATAATAAATTAAAATTATATTAAAAATTAAATATTTAGACAATTATAGTATATATAATTTTTTTTAGTACATAACCAATCAAAATATTCAAATGTATACATACAAAAATCTATAATAAAGTACGAGAAGATGGAAGTTTTGTCAAAAATGATTTAACTTTTAACCTTATCAAATAAATTGTGTAGTTTTTAGTCATTTGCCTATAGACAAGTAAAAACAAATTAAGATAGTGGGGGCAAACGATAATTTTAGTATAATTTTAGTAAGGACAGTATGAAAAATATCTTTAACTATTTTTTTCTCAAAAATCTTCCACTATATAAGGGGGTTTCAAAATGGCTCAAAATTTAGCCGTTTAAGCCGTATGTATATTATGGACTATTTTATTTTATTTTTTAATTACGGAAGATAAAAATTAACTTTCTCATCCACCATTTCTTAAAGAAATTATGTATAAAAACTAACTTTCTCTCTTCTAGTCCGTACAAATATCTATTTAAAAACATTTAAAACTGTATAAAACTAAATTTAAAGAAAAAAATCAGAAAATATTTAAATTGTTTAACAAATCTTAATTCAAATATATTTTAACTATTCAACATTATCATAAAAATATTTATCCATAACAAATTATAATTAAAATTTAATTATTTTTTTTACAAATTTAAATTAAAATATAAATATATGTACAATAAAATTTTATTTTAATTTAAATACTTAAATTTTTTTCTTTTATAAGATTAGAAAGAAAGAAAGAAAGAAAGAAAAAAATAATAATTTAATGTGCAATGTACTTGCATCTCCTACTATATAATAAGAGCATCTCCAACCCTATTGTCTTGTTTTGTGTTGTGAATCCTATGTGGCATGAGGGACAAGACAATGTCTTGTATAGGTGGCAAAGTTATATTCACAAATGACAATGGGTTTAAAAAGTCATCTCCAATGCAAAAGTATTGAGAAGACAATACAAATAATTTTTTACAACTTCCAAGACAACTTTTACTCTTCTACTTCTTTTTTATAAATATTTTTATTCACAAATGATGATGTGGACATAAAGACATTGTGAAGTGCATTGTCTAGATCTAGACAACCAACTTCACATTGTCTTTGCCATGTCATTGCCATGTCAACTCCACACTTTATTTCATATTTGCATTGGAGGAGTACTTTTGGAAAAAATGGTTGTCATTCCTATGTGCCAACCATTTTTTTCAAACTCACAATAGGGTTGGAGATGCGTGTGGACAATTGTCCATATTATGCCATGTCCATCTTCGCCCCTGGACGTCATCACTATTATGTTTCTAAAATGAAATACCAATAATTGATAATTGTACTGAATTAGCATATGCCTGCCAATGAATCCATAACACTTTGATATGTTGCATGCGTTAATACATTTTTCTTATATACGTACTAGTCACATTCACGTGCATTTTACGTACCAAAAAGAAAAAAAAAATCTATAATTTTATTAAAAAAAAGTAGATAGGAATTTAAATAATAATAAAATATTTTAAATATGATTTGAATATATTTTAATTAGAATTTGTTATATATATGTTTTCAGAATTTTGGATATATGTTTGTCAGATAATACGGTTAAATATAAAAACGGCTTAGACGGCTCATTTTGAGCCGTTTCACGTTTAAAAAAAAATCTACAATATGATTGAAAGATAAATTTTTAAATTATGTTAGAATATTTTAAATATAGTTTGAATATATTTTAGTTATGATTTATTATAAATATTTTTTCAAACTTTTGGATATGTTTTTAGTTAGATAATATCATGTAATCAGTTTAAATATAATTTAAATTCTAAATATTTTAGTATTTATGCATATTCATGCAGTTAGGAGGATTTTAGCTTTTAATTTTATTTTAAACTACGTGAGAAAATAACTACGGTAGTTAGATGGGTTAATTTTTTTATTACTTAGAGAATATACATATGACTTAGACGACTCATTTTGAGCCATTTCTAAGCATCTTTATAAGTACTAAAAACGTGCACGTGCAATGCACATAAAAAATATTGAAAAATAATTTGAATTAGAAATTGTTATAGCTGTCACGTGGATCAAACTCATCTAGTCGTGGAGAATGTCTCACACCATAACAGTATGAGTTAGGAATGTTTATTTCTTTCTTTTCCTACACATACACAAATTATGTTCTTTCTATATTATAGTTTTCTTTCTTTCTCTATAGTGATTGTTTTTCTCTCTCTATATATATATATACAAAAATTTGTGCATTAATATATTTTCTCTCTATATATACAATTTTTTTTTCTTTCTCTATTATAGTTTCTTGTTTCTTTCTCACAAATTATATTCTTTGGTGAGATATAAGAAATACATTTTTTTTCCTTTCTCTATACCCCAAAAAAATTGCCAAAAAAAATCACTGTTTGAAGGGATACTAGATATTGTAGAATAGTATATTTTTTCTTCTCATTTCATCATATGGCAAGGGCCATATATATAGGGATAAGGGGCAACCCAAGGGTCATGAGTTACATAACCCAAGGGTCATGAGTTACATGATCCCAAGGGTCATGTGTAACTCATGACATAATGGTGAATAGTAAGGGTTTCACAACACTCCCCCTTATTCATCCATTTCCTTGGATCCACTTATGAAATACTTCAGGATTAAATAAGCTAATGGGGTGGATACTGCTGGATCCAGAGTAAACTTGGTTTGCCTCATTAAAACCTTGGCTGTGGAAAATCCAGTGGGAAAAACCATCAGTCCTAAGGAAAAAGAGTACAATCCTATAGTTTTACTTCCCCTGATCTATACAAGCTTCAGACTTGCAGGTCTTTTAGTTGCCTCATCCATATTCCTCTTACAAGCTTTACAAAAGTACATCGTGGTAGTGTTTTGGTAAACAAATCTGCTAAGTTATTACAAGATTGAATTTGTTGTATTTTGACTTGTTCATTCTCTTGAAGGTCGTGCGTCCAGAAGAATTTGGGGGATATGTGCTTCATCTTGTCATTCTTTATGTATCCTTTCTGAAGTTGAGCTACGCATGCTGCATTATCTTCAAAAAGGATAGTAGGCTCAAGTTCACCAGTCTTCAGGCCAGTAGATGCCAAAATGTGCTGAATGGCGGAGCGAAGCCAAACACACTCCTTGCTTGTTTCATGGATTGCCAGGAGTTCAGAATGGTTGGATGAGATAGCCACACTGGTCTGTTTGACGGACCTCCAGGAGATAGCCGTACCACCGAAAGTAAATACAAATCCAGTTTGTGATTTCTCTGTGTGGGGATCTGATCTATGACCTGCATCTGAATAACCAAGTAAAGTGGAAGACCCACTATTCGGGTAATATAGTCCTAGGTCTATAGACCCTTGGAGGTAGCGCAGAAGATGCTTCACTCCATTCCAGTGGCGCTTTGTGGGCGCTACACTGTATCTGGCTAATAAGTTAACTGAAAACGCTATATCAGGACGCGTACGGTTAGCTATATAGAGTAGTGCCCCAATGGCACTTAGGTAAGGTACTTCAGGACCTAATAATTCCTCCTCCTCTTCCAGTGGACGGAAAGGGTCCTTTTTTACGTCCAATGATCGAACGACCATTGGTGTACTAAGGGGATGACATTTATCCATGTGGAATTGTTTAAGTAATCTTCGTGTATATGTAGATTGGTGTAACAAGATACCACCCTTTAGGTGTTCGATCTGTAAGCCAAGACAATACTTTGTTTTTCCTAGGTCTTTCATTTCAAAAGTTGTCTTAAGGCTTTCAGATATCTCAGTGATCTCTGCAGGAGATCCAATGAGATTTAAATCATCGACATAAACGGCGACTATAACAAATCCTGTTCCCGATCTTTTTATAAAGATACACGGGCAGACTTTATCATTAGTAAATCCTTGCGTAGCAAGAAACTCACTTAGTCTGCTATACCACATTTTTCCTGATTGTTTAAGACCGTACAATGATCTTTGTAACCTTACAGAATAGGTGTCCCGAGGTCTATCTGTTTTCTCTGGTGAAATTTTATATCCTTCAGGGAGTTTCATATAGATATCTTTATCTATATTGCCATAAAGATATGCAGTCACAACGTCCATGAGCTGCATTTCTAGGCTTTTCAGAGAAGAGAGGCTGATCAAAAATCTGAAGGTATTCCCATCCATGACCGGAGAATATGTTTCTTCATAATCTATTCCCGGTTTCTGGGAGAAACCTTGTGCTACAAGGCGTGCTTTGTAGCGCACAACTATGTTGTGTTCATTTCTTTTTCTTGTGAAGATCCATTTATATCCCACAGGTTTTACACCTTCAGGTGTTTGGACTACTGGTCCAAAGACTTCGCGTTTCAAGAGTGAGTCCAGCTCTACTCCTATTGCCTCGTTCCACTTTGGCCAATCGCCTCTGCGTTTACATTCCGCTAGAGACCGTGGATCGATGTCATCGTCATTTTCAGTGACGTGAACGACAATATTGAACGAAAAATTGTCGTCGACGACTGTGCTTTTTCTGTTCAGTACCTCTCCAGTACGTACATAATTTAATAATATTTCTCCTGTTTGTTCCTCTTCAGGGGAAACTAGGAGGGGAGAGGTAGCTGATCTGAGCTCAGCATCCTGTGTTGGGATCTTCTTAATTTCTCCAGGGTTTTTTCTTTTACGAGGGACTTTGTCTCTCGAACTTGGTGGGCGTCCTCTTTTTAATTGAGGTATTGCCATTTCTGCTGCCGGCGGATTGCATCCATCTTTGGGGATGTCAATCCTAGCTGGCGTGTTGGCAGCAGGGACGTGTGATCTGATAATCTTCTGGTTGTCAGTAAATGTATCCGGAAGTAGATGTACAGTGTTCTGAAGATGTAATATCTTCAGGATCTCATCTTCACATTGACTTGTACGCGGATCAAAATGAGACAAAGTTTTTGTGTCCCAAAAAATTGTCTTAGAAGCTTCTGGCTTCTTAGACTGTGTGCCCAGTTTAGGAAATAATCCTTCATCAAACTCACAGTCATCAAGACGTGCCTTAAATACGTCACCCGTCAGGGGTTCTAGGTATCTAATTATAGAGGGTGAGTCAAACCCAACATAGATACCTAATCGACGTTGTGGACCCATTTTGGTCCTCTGTGGGGGAGCAATGGGGACGTAAACAGCACAACCAAAAACTCTCAAATGTGAGATATTTGGAGGTGAACCATAAGCGAGCTGCATCGGAGATAGAATATGACCTCCAGAAGGCCGTATTCTAATAAGTGATGCGGCATGCAATATAGCATGACCCCAAGCTTCCACAGTCAACTGTGACTGCATCAACAATGGACGAGCAATCCATTGTAATCTCTTAATAAGAGATTCTGCTAACCCGTTCTGGGTGTGAACATGAGCTACAGGATGTTCAACTTCGATGCCAGTTGCTTGGCAATAGTCTTGAAAGACCTGTGAAGTAAATTCACCCGCATTATCAAGTCTTAATTTTTTGATATGGTTATCGGGGAAATGAGCCCGCAATTTAATTATTTGTGCCAATAGCTTAGAAAAAGCTAAGTTACGGGTGGACAAAAGGCACACATAAGACCATTTAGTAGATGCATCGATAAGTACCATAAAGTACCTAAATGGACCACTTGCGGGGTGAATAGGTCCGCAAATGTCTCCATGAATTCTCTCTAAGAAGCTAGGAGACTCTAGTCCTACTTTCAAAAGGGATGGTCTCGTTATAATTTTGCCTTGAAAATAAGGTAGACATGAGTAATCATACTTCTGAAGAATCTTCAAGTTCTGCAGGTTGTGTCCACTGGATTGGCTTATGATTCGTTTCATCATAGCTGATCCTGGGTGACCCAGTCTATTATGCCAAAGTTTAAATTTTGGCGATGAATGACACTTCTGGTGCACAATCATGTTAGCTTCTGTTGATTGAATATGAGTATGATAGAGACCCGACGGGAGTCCCTTGAATCGTTCTAAGATAGTTTTTGAACCATCTTTTAGACAAGTAACATACAGATATTCTGCCTCATTTATTTCATTTGTTTCTAAGTGATATCCGTTTAAACGAATGTCCTTGAAACTTATGAGGTTCCTACTTGATTTAGGAGAGAATAGTGCATCTTTTATTACTAGTCTTGTTTTATTTGGGAGCAATATAATTGCTTCACCAGATCCTTCTATTATGTTTGATAGTCCTGATATCGTAATAACGGGATCGTCATAATCATATAAGCTATAAAAATAGATTTTTCCTCGAAGGATTGTGTGTGTCAAGGCGCTGTCCACAAGGCATTCACACTTCATCTATAGATCTATGAAAAAACAACAACAAACCATCGTAATTAAAACAACGGTTTTGAAATACAATTTTTTTTTGTTTAAAAAAAATTCTCTTATATCGATCGACGGACCGATATAGAGAGGTCAATAAGTTGCTTGCAAAAATGCATAATTTATAAATACAATTTGAGCAAAAAATAATATTCGGTCATCCCCTTTCGGTAGCTCTACGTGAATATGACCAGCGGGAAAATGAGGGAGGAAGGTCACCGGGGACCAATTAAATACCAAGCCTCAAGTTCTTTCTGACATCATACCAAAATAGGTGAACCTATTCAGAGAGACTTCGTAAAATTTTCTTTGTCAAATGTAAGAATAAATATCATTTTTCAAGAAATTTAAAAGAGAAGCATAATATGAAAATGCGGCAACAAGTTTTTAAAAGCATGAAATAAGATAGTGGCTCTAGTCGAGTAGGTCGTCGTTCTCGAAGTCTTCCGCCGAGAACTGAGTAGACGGCTGCTTTTCTACCAGATTTGTTTCAACTTGAGACTTCTAGCTCGCTTGATACAGATTTTGTAGATGTCGCGGGGTGCGACAGTTTCTGGACCAGTGTCCAGTCATGCCACATTTGTGGCATTTGTCCTCCCAATTTTTCTTGGGAATGGACATCAGTTCTGTGGTCTTCTTCCACTTTTTCTTTGCCCCACTTTTGCTGCTCTGGGGATGAAAGTTGTTCTGGGGTGGACTTCTAGTCGACCTCTTATGGGCATTCCCCATGTTAGATCTGTCCTTATTTTTCTTCTGCTTCTTGGAAGAAAAATGAGCTTCTGGGAGAGGAGCTGAGCCTGCAGGGCGTAGGTTATGAGTGGCCAAGAGAAGTTCTCTGTTTTGCTCTGCCATCATCAGGGTGGAGTGCAATTCAGAGTACTTTTTGAACTTTCGTTCACGGTACTGTTGCATGAGGATTGCGTCCTTCTCGTGGAAGGATGTATAAGTTTTTTCTAACATGCGATACTCCGAGACTTCTTCACCACACAACTTCAGGCGTGAGGTGATATTATGGAGAGCTGAGTTGTACTCAGCTACGGACTTAAAGTCCTAAGTCGAAGGTTTTTCCACTCATACCTTGCACGTGGGAGGATTACATCTTTTTGATGTTTATAGCGGTCCTCCAGTGCAGTCCACAATTCCTTTGGGTCTTCTACAGTGAGGTATTCGGCCTTCAGGGTCCGATCAATGTGTCTCCTGATGTAGATAATGGCTTTCGCCTTATCTATATCAGAGACGTTCACTGTAGAAACAACCACAGCAGTGTCTGCTGTATTTCCCGTACCAGTGGCCGGAGCCGATGGAAGAGGAGTTGAAATTGTGGCTAATAAGCCCTGGGCACGTAAGTGGAACTTCAGGTCCACGTGCCAGCTCAAATAATTTTTTCCAGCAGCATCTAGTACTTCGAAATCGACACTCGCTATTTTGGCCATTTTATCTATCATGTGAAAAACATGCATAAATTAAAATTAAATATTTATGCATAATCATAAATGTTACAAAACTCATAATAAAAATACCACGGTGCTTAATAAAACAGTTCAGTCCAGAAGCTAATATGCAATCTGTCAATATAACAGTAAGTATTTTTTTTTTTTTTCGTTCGAAATTCGTTTTTCATTCCAGTAACTAAATCATGTTACAAGCAGCTATCAAGTAAAGCAAGAAAACATGATAAATAAAGTTCTTACATGATACATGTAAACAATCTGAAACAACTTTTCCGAACAATTCAATGAACAAATATGAACATACAGGAATATTGACTGAAACTATGGGCGGTAACCAAATGGTCAAAATGATTATTATGCATGAAACTAAAACTTCATGTAAATATCAAGCACAGTCGTCAGCTTGTAGTATTAAGAGGTTTGAATTATATCACAGAAATATCCAACTAAGAAATAAAGTTTCATGACAAACAGCTGATTATTTGTTTTAATAAGAAGCAAATTTGTTTTGAACGTTAGCAATATAAAGAATATCACTCTTAGATTGTTAGATATATATATTGCTAATTTTCATTCAAACAATTAATTTGTAAAAATTTTTTTTAAGGAGTGTTACCAGCCTCTGGTCGGATCGACTAGGGAAAAAGGAAGGATGACGTCGAGATCTGGACGTCGATTCTCCTTGCTTCAGCAATCGTGCTGATAACGTGTTTGAAGGGATACTAGATATTGTAGAATAGTATATTTCTTCTTCTCGTTTCATCATATGGCAAGGGCCATATATATAGGGATAAGGGGCAACCCAAGGGTCATGAGTTACATGATCCCAACGGTCATGTGTAACTCATGACATAATGGTGAATAGTAAGGGTTTCACAACAATCACTATATATACACAATTTTTTCTTTCTTTCTCTATACATACACAAATTATTATTATTTAAACTTTTTCACATTATTTCTAACCAAAATATAATTCTGACATATATAAAATCATTTTGGCAAAAATTTATACAAATACTGTGTTTTTAAAATAGACTAATTTTTTTTTATATATAATGAATATGTTTTTCTCTTGAAATTTTGGATTTTGTAGTTGTCCTTGGTTAGAAAGAATGTGAAAAAAAGAGAAATAATATTAAAAAATATAGATTATATAAATATAACTTTCGAGTTATTTTTGAATTTTTTGGGGTTTTGTAGTTCTACTTTGTTTGAAAGAATGTAGAAAATGTCTTCTAATTGTATTTTGTTTGAAAAGAATGTAAAGAAAAAAAAAAGTTATAGTGGAATTAGAACCCACAACCTTGGTAAAAAAAAAAACCCAAAAACAACTTTGGTAAGAAACCCAAAAACTTTAGATTGATGTCTTAAACCAACTGAGGCATCTATACAATTGCCGCCACCTCTTTTGACATTTTCAAACAAACGGCAATAGAGTTGATGTCTTTACATGTGTTTCTTCGAAAAGGGCAAAAGCTTTGACGTTTTATTCCTCTCTATGTAATTAGTAAAAAAAAAACTATTTTTTTACAATTGAGACAAATTTGTTTCCTTTATTTGAAAATTTCTGATTTGTTTGTCATGCATTAATTATACTAGCATATGTGCACGTGCCTCGCACGTATTTTAATATTTCTTAATTAGTTTAGAAAGACTTTTTAAGAAGACTAACACTATGTTTGGGAACATAGGAGGGGAGGGAGAGGAAAATTTGAGAGGAAGAAAAATTGAGGGAGAGGAAAATTAACTTTACCTCTTCTTGTTTGGATGAACAAAAAGTAGGGGAAGGAAAAGTTTAAAAACAATTTTTTATTTGTTTATGGATATAGGTATAATTACTATTTCCTCCTTGGTATTCTCAAATGATGATTTAATATTAACTTTTTGAGGGGTAGTGGAGTAAATTCACTCAATTCCTCTCATCTCTCTCCATTTTCCTCCCACATTTGGGAGGAAAATTTTTTGGTGGGACCCACCTACTTTTTCCTCTCAAATTTTCCTCCCCCATGTTCTCTCCCCCTTTCCAAACACCATCATTTAAAATTTTTCTCTCACTTTTCCCTCAACTTTTTCCTTCCTCCCATTTTCCACCCTTCCCAAACAGTACCTAAAGGGTAGTTATCCTAATTACTAAGTTGTCCTTATTAAAATTAATGAACTATTTTTAATTAGTATAAGTATATAAGAGTATTTTCGAAATTCAAAAGTTTCACCATTTAAATTTTCCGATTATATAGTAGAATAGATTATGAAGGATGACATCCATCCCACCATGCTAATCAATACGCCAATACTCAACTCATGAGCAAGTGGCCCATTACTCTTTCCAAAGTGCCAAGAAAAGAAAGCATTAACTGCACACACATATGTAGTCTCAGTCTCAGTCCCTCTCTCTCTGTATATATAGCCAAGACAGTCACCGAACTCATGCACTCAACACCTTATCCTCCCTCAACCATGTCGAGTGAGTGTTGGTGTTGCTGCTCGCTTGCTTGGAATGCACTTGAAAATAATGACTGCCATTGCAACTTGCTTCCTTTCTCCATGGGCAGATCCAGAAATATTAGTCACTCGACGACGACGACGACGACGACGACGACGACGACGACGACGACGACGACGACGACGACGACGACGACGACGACGACGACGACCACCACCATCACCACCACGGTCTGCTAAGTAGAAAGAAAGAATGGCTGCAGAATGGGTTAAACCAAGTAGGCTAGGACCCCTTACTGAATGTGTTTGCAGAAAGAAATATATGGAAAAAAAAAAAATGTAAAAATATATTTCTAGGAAATTCAATGGAGGGTTTCACTCACTTGGGTTGGGATAAAATTTACAGAAAAATTCATAGACAGCAATAAAATTTAATGAAACCGTGCATTAGGCATACAGTAAAAAAATTCGATAAATTGTCAAAAGAGAACCAAAAGGCTCATTCGTTTGACGTTTTCCTAACTATTGGATGCAAAGATAGAACCACCCTTGGGCTGGGTGGGCTCACTCCAATTTTTTTTTTTTCTTCTCTATATGTTTTAACTTTTATTTTCACATTAGTCCGTCCCATGGGCGGAGCCAACATACCCCACTTATATATATATATATATATATATATAATTTGATTTTTGTTATTAATTATTTTACTTCCAGCTAGTTATATTATGAACGAGTAACAATTTGATGTTTTATTCGTTTACTTGCAGCTGCAAGTAGCTAATCATGCCATAAATTTTGTCCTTAATTGTTCTTAGATGGCAGGATTTAATTTGTTCAGATGGAATAAAATTGTTCTCTGGCATAACATTTTTCGATTAAAAATATAAAAAAAAAATGAAGTCAAAGTAAATTAGTGGTTGGAAATAAAATATTTTAATTTTGTTTTTTCTTGAGGGAGAAAATAATATTTAATTTTCATAAGACCCTAGGATGGCAAGGTTCATGGCTAAAATGGTAAAATCAAAGTATTGATTTTAAGATACACTGGATCTCCTCGATCAAATGATCGAAATTAATCAAAAATATCTTGTATGACCTGACTGGAATGACACTGAACTAGTTTAGGTGCAGATTATATTGGTTTAGAATTATGTCCATTTTAATACCAATCGTATTATGAAATGAATAGAAAAAAATGAGCAGTTACAATAGGAAAACTAGAATAGACGACCAACGTTAGGTATAGAAAATATGATTTCTGACTAATTCATGCAATTTTGTTTCTACATTTTTATAATTTTTTGAATCCACTGTACCCAAATCCTGGTTAGTCCACATCTTAGCTCATCCTAACCCACTTCAAATTTCTGATTCCGTTGTGCACGTTTTTTTTTACAAAAAATATCCATCTAATGGACAATTTACCAATTTATATATGCAAATGACCTCTAGCCTAGTGGTAAAGAGAGATGCATGCAGTCCAAGTGGTCGGGAGTTCGAGCCTCAGTGGGAGGCGAGTTCGCCACAAGTATCCATTGCTTAAAATATATATATATACATATATATATATATCTATATATATATATATATATATATATATATATATCTTATACAAAACACAAATGTTTTTGAATCCTAGGGCTGACTGTGCCAAGATAAGAGTGGTTGGGATTTAATCTTGGTGATCAACGGTTGTGGGGTTTTATGGGGAAGAGCATTATTGGTAGTGGGTTTTATGGGGAAAGCATTATTGGGAGTGGGGTTTTATGGGAATCCAAAGATGGGAATTTAATATTTTGATGGTTGGGATTTAATATTTTGATGGGGACCTCATAATGGTTGTGGATGAACATTATTGAGAGTGAAGTTTTATGGGGAATCCAAAGAAAATTCACATCCAGCAGTGGTTGGGATTTAATATTTTGATGGGGGCCTCAAATTATTATTGTTCGTTTAAAATTGG